>JAWNND010000613.1:0-39313 GCA_035043265.1 Drosophila testacea
GACATAATGTGACCATTGTCGTCACATTCATAGAAAAATGGCGGACAGAAAGAGGTCAAAATGGTGGACATAATGTGACCATTGTCGTCACATTCATAGAAAAATGGCGGACAGAAAGAGGTCAAAATGGTGGACATAATGTGACCATTGTCGTCACATTCATAGAAAAATGGCGGACAGAAAGAGGTCAAAATGGTGGACATAATGTGACCATTGTCGTCACATTCATAGAAAAATGGCGGACAGAAAGAGGTCAAAATGGTGGACATAATGTGACCATTGTCGTCACATTCATAGAAAAATGGCGGACAGAAAGAGGTCAAAATGGTGGACATAATGTGACCATTGTCGTCACATTCATAGAAAAATGGCGGACAGAAAGAGGTCAAAATGGTGGACATAATGTGACCATTGTCGTCACATTCATAGAAAAATGGCGGACAGAAAGAGGTCAAAATGGTGGACATAATGTGACCATTGTCGTCACATTCATAGAAAAATGGCGGACAGGAAGAGGTCAAAATGGTGGACATAATGTGACCATTGTCGTCACATTCATAGAAAAATGGCGGACAGAAAGAGGTCAAAATGGTGGACATAATGTGACCATTGTCGTCACATTCATAGAAAAATGGCGGACAGAAAGAGGTCAAAATGGTGGACATAATGTGACCATAGTCGTCGCATTCATAGAAAAATGGCGGACAGAAAGAGGTCAAAATGGTGGACATAATGTGACCATTGTCGTCACATTCATAGAAAAATGGCGGACAGAAAGAGGTCAAAATGGTGGACATAATGTGACCATAGTCGTCACATTCATAGAAAAATGGCGGACAGAAAGAGGTGAAAATGGTGGACATAATGTGACCATTGTCGTCACATTCATAGAAAAATGGCGGACAGGAATGAGGTCAAAATGGTGGACATAATGTGACCATTGTCGTCACATGTCATAGAAAAATGGCGGACTGGAAGAGGTCAAAATGGTGGACATAATGTGACCATTGTCGTCACATTCATAGAAAAATGGCGGACAGAAAGAGGTCAAAATGGTGGACATAATGTGACCATTGTCGTCACATTCATAGAAAAATGGCGGACAGAAAGAGGTCAAAATGGTGGACATAATGTGACCATTGTCGTCACATTCATAGAAAAATGGCGGACAGAAAGAGGTCAAAATGGTGGACATAATGTGACCATTGTCGTCACATTCATAGAAAAATGGCGGACAGAAAGAGGTCAAAATGGTGGACATAATGTGACCATTGTCGTCACATTCATAGAAAAATGGCGGACAGAAAGAGGTCAAAATGGTGGACATAATGTGACCATTGTCGTCACATTCATAGAAAAATGGCGGACAGAAAGAGGTCAAAATGGTGGACATAATGTGACCATTGTCGTCACATTCATAGAAAAATGGCGGACAGAAAGAGGTCAAAATGGTGGACATAATGTGACCATTGTCGTCACATTCATAGAAAAATGGCGGACAGAAAGAGGTCAAAATGGTGGACATAATGTGACCATTGTCGTCACATTCATAGAAAAATGGCGGACAGAAAGAGGTCAAAATGGTGGACATAATGTGACCATTGTCGTCACATTCATAGAAAAATGGCGGACAGAAAGAGGTCAAAATGGTGGACATAATGTGACCATTGTCGTCACATTAATAGAAAAATGGCGGACAGAAAGAGGTCAAAATGGTGGACATAATGTGACCATTGTCGTCACATTCATAGAAAAATGGCGGACAGAAAGAGGTCAAAATGGTGGACATAATGTGACCATTGTCGTCACATTCATAGAAAAATGGCGGACAGAAAGAGGTCAAAATGGTGGACATAATGTGACCATTGTCGTCACATTCATAGAAAAATGGCGGACAGAAAGAGGTCAAAATGGTGGACATAATGTGACCATTGTCGTCACATTCATAGAAAAATGGCGGACAGAAAGAGGTCAAAATGGTGGACATAATGTGACCATTGTCGTCACATTCATAGAAAAATGGCGGACAGAAAGAGGTCAAAATGGTGGACATAATGTGACCATTGTCGTCACATTCATAGAAAAATGGCGGACTGAAAGAGGTCAAAATGGTGGACATAATGTGACCATTGTCGTCACATTCATAGAAAAATGGCGGACAGAAAGAGGTCAAAATGGTGGACATAATGTGACCATTGTCGTCACATTCATAGAAAAATGGCGGACAGAAAGAGGTCGAAATGGTGGACATAATGTGACCATTGTCGTCACATTCATAGAAAAATGGCGGACAGAAAGAGGTCAAAATGGTGGACATAATGTGACCATTGTCGTCACATTCATAGAAAAATGGCGGACAGAAAGAGGTCAAAATGGTGGACATAATGTGACCATTGTCGTCACATTCATAGAAAAATGGCGGACAGAAAGAGGTCAAAATGGTGGACATAATGTGACCATTGTCGTCACATTCATAGAAAAATGGCGGACAGAAAGAGGTCAAAATGGTGGACATAATGTGACCATTGTCGTCACATTCATAGAAAAATGGCGGACAGAAAGAGGTCAAAATGGTGGACATAATGTGACCATTGTCGTCACATTCATAGAAAAATGGCGGACAGAAAGAGGTCAAAATGGTGGACATAATGTGACCATTGTCGTCACATTCATAGAAAAATGGCGGACAGAAAGAGGTCAAAATGGTGGACATAATGTGACCATTGTCGTCACATTCATAGAAAAATGGCGGACAGAAAGAGGTCAAAATGGTGGACATAATGTGACCATTGTCGTCACATTCATAGAAAAATGGCGGACAGAAAGAGGTCAAAATGGTGGACATAATGTGACCATTGTCGTCACATTCATAGAAAAATGGCGGACAGAAAGAGGTCAAAATGGTGGACATAATGTGACCATTGTCGTCACATTCATAGAAAAATGGCGGACAGAAAGAGGTCAAAATGGTGGACATAATGTGACCATTGTCGTCACATTCATAGAAAAATGGCGGACAGAAAGAGGTCAAAATGGTGGACATAATGTGACCATTGTCGTCACATTCATAGAAAAATGGCGGACAGAAAGAGGTCAAAATGGTGGACATAATGTGACCATTGTCGTCACATTCATAGAAAAATGGCGGACAGAAAGAGGTCAAAATGGTGGACATAATGTGACCATTGTCATCACATTCATAGAAAAATGGCGGACAGAAAGAGGTCAAAATGGTGGACATAATGTGACCATTGTCGTCACATTCATAGAAAAATGGCGGACAGAAAGAGGTCAAAATGGTGGACATAATGTGACCATTGTCGTCACATTCATAGAAAAATGGCGGACAGAAAGAGGTCAAAATGGTGGACATAATGTGACCATTGTCGTCACATTCATAGAAAAATGGCGGACAGAAAGAGGTCAAAATGGTGGACATAATGTGACCATTGTCGTCACATTCATAGAAAAATGGCGGACAGAAAGAGGTCAAAATGGTGGACATAATGTGACCATTGTCGTCACATTCATAGAAAAATGGCGGACAGAAAGAGGTCGAAATGGTGGACATAATGTGACCATTGTCGTCACATTCATAGAAAAATGGCGGACAGAAAGAGGTCAAAATGGTGGACATAATGTGACCATTGTCGTCACATTCATAGAAAAATGGCGGACAGAAAGAGGTCGAAATGGTGGACATAATGTGACCATTGTCGTCACATTCATAGAAAAATGGCGGACAGAAAGAGGTCAAAATGGTGGACATAATGTGACCATTGTCGTCACATTCATAGAAAAATGGCGGACAGAAAGAGTCAAAATGGTGGACATAATGTGACCATAGTCGTCACATTTATAGAAAAATGGCGGACAGAAAGAGGTCAAAATGGTGGACATAATGTGACCATTGTCGTCACATTCATAGAAAAATGGCGGACAGAAAGAGGTCAAAATGGTGGACATAATGTGACCATTGTCGTCACATTCATAGAAAAATGGCGGACAGAAAGAGGTCAAAATGGTGGACATAATGTGACCATTGTCGTCACATTCATAGAAAAATGGCGGACAGAAAGAGGTCAAAATGGTGGACATAATGTGACCATTGTCGTCACATTCATAGAAAAATGGCGGACAGAAAGAGGTCAAAATGGTGGACATAATGTGACCATTGTCGTCACATTCATAGAAAAATGGCGGACAGAAAGAGGTCAAAATGGTGGACATAATGTGACCATTGTCGTCACATTCATAGAAAAATGGCGGACTGAAAGAGGTCAAAATGGTGGACATAATGTGACCATTGTCGTCACATTCATAGAAAAATGGCGGACAGAAAGAGGTCAAAATGGTGGACATAATGTGACCATTGTCGTCACATTCATAGAAAAATGGCGGACAGAAAGAGGTCAAAATGGTGGACATAATGTGACCATTGTCGTCACATTCATAGAAAAATGGCGGACAGAAAGAGGTCAAAATGGTGGACATAATGTGACCATTGTCGTCACATTCATAGAAAAATGGCGGACAGAAAGAGGTCAAAATGGTGGACATAATGTGACCATTGTCGTCACATTCATGGAAAATGGCGGACAAAAGAGGTCAAAATAGGTGGACATAATGTGACCATTGTCGTCACATTCATAGAAAAATGGCGGACAGAAAGAGGTCAAATGGTGGACATAATGTGACCTTGTCGTCACATTCATAGAAAAATGGCGGACAGAAAGAGGTCAAAATGGTGGACATAATGTGCCCATTGTCGTCACATTCATAGAAAAATGGCGGACGGAAAGAGGTCAAAATGGTGGACATAATGTGACCATTGTCGTCACATTCATAGAAAAATGGCGGACAGAAAGAGGTCAAAATGATGGACATAATGTGACCATTGTCGTCACATTCATAGAAAAATGGCGGACTGGAAAGAGGTCAAAATGGTGGACATATGTGACCATTGTCGTCACATTCATAGAAAAATGGCGGACAGAAGAGGTCAAAATGGTGGACATAATGTGACCATTGTCGTCACACTCATAGAAAAATGGCGGACGGAAAGCGGTCAAAATGGTGGACATAATGTGACCATTGTCGTCACATTCAAAGAAAAATGGCGGACAGAAAGAGGTCAAATGGTGGACATAATGTGACCATTGTCGACACACTCTTAGAAAAATGGCGGAGAAAGAGGTCAAAATGGTGGACATAATGTGACCATTGTCGTCACATTCATAGAAAAATGGCGGACAGAAAGAGGTCAAAATGGTGGACATAATGTGACCATTGTCGTCACATTCATAGAAAAATGGCGGACAGAAAGAGGTCAAAATGGTGGACATAATGTGACCATTGTCGTCACATTCATAGAAAAATGGCGGACAGAAAGAGGTCAAAATGGTGGACATAATGTGACCATTGTCGTCACACTCATAGAAAAATGGCGGACAGAAAGAGGACAAAATGGTGGACATAATGTGACCATTGTCGTCACATTCAAAGAAAAATGGCGGACAGAAAGAGGTCAAGATGGTGGACATAATGTGACCATTGTCGTCACACTCATAGAAAAATGGCGGACAGAAAGAGGTCAAAATGGTGGACATAATGTGACCATTGTCGTCTCCTTCATAGAAAAATGGCGGACGGAAAGCGGTCAAAATGGTGGACATAATGTGACCATTGTCGTCACATTCATAGAAAAATGGCGGACAGAAAGAGGTCAAAATGGTGGACATAATGTGACCATTGTCGTCACATTCAAAGAAAAATGGCGGACAGAAAGACGTCAAAATGGTGGACATAATGTGACCATTGTCGTCACACTCATAGAAAAATGGCGGACGGAAAGCGGTCAAAATGGTGGACATAATGTGACCATTGTCGTCACATTCAAAGAAAAATGGCGGACAGAAAGAGGTCAAGATGGTGGACATAATGTGACCATTGTCGTCACATTCATAGAAAAATAGAGGACGGAAAGCAGTCAAAATGGTGGACATAATGTGACCATTGTCGTCACATTCATAGAAAAATGGCGGACGGAAAGCGGTCAAAATGGTGGACATAATGTGACCATTGTCATCACAATCATAGAAAAATGTCGGACAGAAAGAGGTTAAAACTGTGGACATAATGTGCCCATTGTCGTCACATGCATAGAAAAATGGCGGACAGGAAGAGGTCAAAATGGTGGACATAATGTGACCATTGTCGTCACATTCATAGAAAAATTGCGGACAGAAAGAGGTTAAGACTCTGGACATAATGTGACCATTGTCATCACAATCATAGAAAAATGTCGGACAGAAAGAGGTTAAAACTGTGGACATAATGTGCCCATTGTCGTCACATTAATAGAAAAATGGCGGACAGAAATAGGTCAAAATGGTGGACATAATGTGACAATTGTCGTCACATTCATAGAAAAATGGCGGACAGAAAGAGGTGAAAATGGTGGACATAATGTGACCATAGTCGTCGCATACATAGAGAAATGGCGGACAGAAAGAGGTGAAAATGGTGGACATAATGTGACCATTGTCGTCACATGCATAGAAAATGGCGGACAGGAAGAGGTCAAAATGGTGGACATAATGTGACCATTGTCGTCACATTCATAGAAATATTGCGGACAGAAAGAGGTTAAGACTCTGGACATAATGTGACCATTGTCATCACAATCATAGAAAAATGTCGGACAGAAAGAGGTTAAAACTGTGGACATAATGTGCCCATTGTCGTCACATGCATAGAAAAATGGCGGACAGGAAGAGGTCAAAATGGTGGACATAATGTGACCATTGTCGTCACATTCATAGAAATATTGCGGACAGAAAGAGGTTAAGACTCTGGACATAATGTGACCATTGTCATCACAATCATAGAAAAATGTCGGACAGAAAGAGGTTAAAACTGTGGACATAATGTGCCCATTGTCGTCACATTAATAGAAAAATGGCGGACAGAAAGGGGTTAAAGCTGTGCACATAATGTGACCATTGTCGTCACATTCATAGAAAAATGGCTGACAGAAAGAGGTCAAAATGGTGGACATAATGTGACCATAGTCGTCGCATAAATAGAAAAATGGCGGACAGAAATAGGTCAAAATGGTGGACATAATGTGACAATTGTCGTCACATTCATAGAAAAATGGCGGACAGAAAGAGGTGAAAATGGTGGACATAATGTGACCATAGTCGTCGCATACATAGAGAAATGGCGGACAGAAAGAGGTGAAAATGGTGGACATAATGTGACCATTGTCGTCACATGCAAAGAAAAATGGCGGACAGGAAGAGGTCCAAATGGTGGACATACTGTGACCATTGTCGTCACATTCATAGAAAAATGGCGGACAGAAAGGGGTCAAAATGGTGAACATAATGTGACCATTGTCGTCACATTCATAGAAAAATGGCTGACAGAAAGAGGTCAAAATGGTGGACATAATGTGACCATTGTCGTCACACTCTTGAAAAAATGGCGGACAGGATAAAATCAAAATGGTGGACATATTGTGACGATAGGCGTCTTATTTTTAGAAAAATAGCGGACCGAAAGAGGTTAAAAGGTGGACATAATGTGACCAGAGTCGTCACATTCATAGAAAAATGGCGGACAGAAAGAGGTCAAAATGGTGGACATAATGTGACCATAGTCGTCGCATAAATAGAAAAATGGCGGACAGAAAGATTTCAAAATGTTGGACATAATGTGACCATAGTCGTCACATTAACAGAAAAATGGCGGACCGAAAGACTTCAAAATGGTGGACATAATGTGACCAGAGTCGTCACATTCATAGAAAAACGGCGGACAGGAAGAGGTCAAAATGGTGGACATAATGTGACCATTGTCGTCACATTCATAGAAATATGGCGGACAGAAAGAGGTCAAAATTGTGGTCATACTTTGAACATTGTCGTCACATGCATAGAAAAATGGCGGACTGGAAGAGGACAAAATGGTGGACATAATATTACCATTGTCGTCACTGTCTTAGAAAAATGGCGGACTGGAAGAGGTCAAAATGGTGAACATAATGTGACCATTGTCGTCACATTCATAGAAAAATGGCGGACAGAAAGAGGTCAAAATGGTGGACATAATGTGACCATAGTCGTCGCATAAATAGAAAAATGGCGGACAGAAAGAGGTCAAAATGGTGGACATAATGTGACCATTGTCGTCACATTCATAGAAAAATGGCGGACAGAAAGAAGTGAAAATGGTGGACATAATGTGACCATAGTCGTCGCATACATAGAAAAATGGCGGACAGAAAGAGGTCAAAATGGTGGACATAATGTGACCATTGTCGTCACATGCATAGAAAAATGGCGGACAGGAAGAGGTCCAAATGGTGGACATACTGTGACCATTGTCGTCACATTCATAGAAAAATGGCGGACAGAAAGGGGTCAAAATGGTGAACATAATGTGACCATTGTCGTCACATTCATAGAAAAATGGCTGACAGAAAGAGGTCAAAATGGTGGACATAATGTGACCATAGTCGTCGCATAAATAGAAAAATGGCGGACAGAAAGAGGTCAAAATGGTGGACATAATGTGACCATTGTCGTCACACTCTTGAAAAAATGGCGGACTGGATAAAATCAAAATGGTGGACATATTGTGACGATAGGCGTCTAATTTTTAGAAAAATAGCGGACCGAAAGAGGTTAAAATGGTGGACATAATGTGACCATTATCGTCACACTCATAGAAAAATGACGGACGGAAAGCGGTCAAAATGGTGGACATAATGTGACCATTGTCGTCACATTCAAAGAAAAATGGCGGACAGAAAGAGGTCAAAGTGGTGGACATAATGTTACCATTGTCGACACACTCTTAGAAAAATGGCGGCAGAAAGAGGTCAAAATGGTGGACATAATGTGACCATTGTCGTCACATTCATAGAAAAATGGCGGACGGAAAGCGGTCAAAATGGTGGACATAATGTGACCATTGTCGTCACATTCATAGAAAAATGGCGGACAGAAAGAGGTCAAAATGGTGGACATAATGTGACCATTGTCGTCACATTCATAGAAAAATGGCGGACAGAAAGAGGTCAAAATGGTGGACATAATGTGACCATTGTCGTCACATTCATAGAAAAATGGCGGACTAGAAGAGGTCAAAATGGTGGACATAATGTGACCATTGTCGTCACATTCATAGAAAAATGGCGGACAGAAAGAGGTCAAAATGGTGGACATAATGTGACCATTGTCGTCACATTCATAGAAAAATGGCGGACGGAAAGAGTCAAAATGGTGGACATAATGTGACCATTGTCGTCACATTCATAGAAAAATGGCGGACAGAAAGAGGTCAAAATGGTGGACATAATGTGACCATTGTCGTCACATTCATAGAAAAATGGCGGACAGAAAGAGGTCAAAATGGTGGACATAATGTGACCATTGTCGTCACATTCATAGAAAAATGGCGGACAGAAAGAGGTCAAAATGGTGGACATAATGTGACCATTGTCGTCACATTCATAGAAAAATGGCGGACAGAAAGAGGTCAAAATGGTGGACATAATGTGACCATTGTCGTCACATTCATAGAAAAATGGCGGACAGAAGAGGTCAAAATGGTGGACATAATGTGACCATTGTCGTCACATTCATAGAAAAATGGCGGACGGAAAGAGGTCAAAATGGTGGACATAATGTGACCATTGTCGTCACATTCATAGAAAAATGGCGGACAGAAAGAGGTCAAAATGGTGGACATAATGTGACCATTGTCGTCACATTCATAGAAAAATGGCGGACAGAAAGAGGTCAAAATGGTGGACATAATGTGACCATTGTCGTCACATTCATAGAAAAATGGCGGACAGAAAGAGGTCAAAATGGTGGACATAATGTGACCATTGTCGTCACATTCATAGAAAAATGGCGGACTGAAAGAGGTCGAAATGGTGGACATAATGTGACCATTGTCGTCACATTCATAGAAAAATGGCGGACAGAAAGAGGTCAAAATGGTGGACATAATGTGACCATTGTCGTCACATTCATAGAAAAATGGCGGACAGAAAGAGGTCAAAATGGTGGACATAATGTGACCATTGTCGTCACATTCATAGAAAAATGGCGGACAGAAAGAGGTCAAAATGGTGGACATAATGTGACCATTGTCGTCACATTCATAGAAAAATGGCGGACTGAAAGAGGTCGAAATGGTGGACATAATGTGACCATTGTCGTCACATTCATAGAAAAATGGCGGACAGAATGAGGTCAAAATGGTGGACATAATGTGACCATTGACGTCACATTCATAGAAAAGTGGCGGACAGAATGAGGTCAAAATGGTGGACATAATGTGACCATTGTCGTCACATTCATAGAAAAATGCGGACTGAAAGAGGTCGAAATGGTGGACATAATGTGACCATTGTCGTCACATTCATAGAAAAATGGCGGACAGAATGAGGTCAAAATGGTGGACATAATGTGACCATTGTCGTCACATTCATAGAAAAATGGCGGACTAAAAGAGGTCGAAATGGTGGAAATAATGTGACCATTGTCGTCACATTCATAGAAAAGTGGCGGACAGAATGAGGTCAAAATGGTGGACATAATGTGACCATTGTCGTCACATTCATAGAAAAATGGCGGACTAAAAGAGGTCGAAATGGTGGACATAATGTGACCATTGTCGTCACATTCATAGAAAAATGGCGGACAGAATGAGGTCAAAATGGTGGACATAATGTGACCATTATCGTCACATTCATAGAAAAATGGCGGACAGAAAGAGGTCGAAATGGTGGACATAATGTGACCATTGTCGTCACATTCATAGAAAAATGGCGGACAGAAAGAGGTCAAAATGGTGGACATAATGTGACCATAGTCGTCACATTCATAGAAAAATGGCGGACAGAAAGAGGTGAAAATGGTGGACATAATGTGACCATAGTCGTCACATTCATAGAAAAATGGCGGACAGAAAGAGGTCAAAATGGTGGACATAATGTGACCATAGTCGTCACATTCATAGAAAAATGGCGGACAGAAAGAGGTCAAAATGGTGGACATAATGTGACCATTGTCGTCACATTCATAGAAAAATGGCGGACAGAAAGAGGTTAAAATGGTGGACATAATGTGACCATTGTCGTCACATTCATAGAAAAATGGCGGACAGAAAGAGGTCAAAATGGTGGACATAATGTGACCATTGTCGTCACATTCATAGAAAAATGGCGGACAGAAAGAGGTCAAAATGGTGGACATAATGTGACCATTGTCGTCACATTCATAGAAAAATGGCGGACAGGAAGAGGTCAAAATGGTGGACATAATGTGACCATTGTCGTCACGTTCATAGAAAAATGGCGGACTGGAAGAGGTCAAAATGGTGGACATAATGTGACCATTGTCGTCACATTCATAGAAAAATGGCGGACAGGAAAAGGTGAATACATGGTGCATCATAGAAAAATGGCGGACAGAAAGAGGTCAAAATGGTGGACATAATGTGACCATTGTCGTCACATTCATAGAAAAATGGCGGACAGAAAGAGGTCAAAATGGTGGACATAATGTGACCATTGTCGTCACATTCATAGAAAAATGGCGGACAGAAGAGGTCAAAATGGTGGACATAATGTGACCATTCTCGTCACATTCATAGAAAAATGCGGACAGAAAGAGGTCAAAATGGTGGACATAATGTGACCATTGTCGTCACATTCATAGAAAAATGGCGGACAGAAAGAGGTCAAAATGGTGGACATAATGTGACCATTGTCGTCACATTCATAGAAATATGGCGGACAGAAAGAAGTTAAGACTGTGGACATAATGTGACCATTGTCATCACAATCATAGAAAAATGTCGGACAGAAAGAGGTTAAAACTGTGGACATAATGTGACCATTGTCGTCACATTCATAGAAAAATGGCGGACAGAAAGGGGTTAAAGCTGTGCACATAATGTGACCATTGTCGTCACATTCATAGAAAAATGGCGGACAGGAATGAATCAAAATGGTGGACATAATGTGACTATTGTCGTCACATTCATATAAAAATGTCGGACAGAAAGAGATCAAAAATGGTGGTCGGACAGAAAGAGGTCAAAATGGTGGACATAATGTGACCATAGTCGTCGCATACACAGAAAATGGCGGACAGAAAGAGGTGAAAATGGTGGACATAATGTGACCATTGTCGTCACATGCATAGAAAAATGGCGGACAGGAAGAGGTCAAAATGGTGGACATAATATTACCATTGTCGTCACTGTCTTAGAATAATGGCGGACTGGAAGAGGTCAAAATGGTGAACATAATGTGACCATTGTCGTCACATTCATAGAAAAATGGCTGACAGAAAGAGGTCAAAATGGTGGACATAATGTGACCATAGTCGTCGCATAAATAGAAAAATGGCGGACAGAAAGAGGTCAAAATGGTGGACATAATGTGAACATTGTCGTCACATTCATAGAAAAATGGCGGACAGAAAGAGGTGAAAATGGTGGACATAATGTGACCATTGTCGTCACATTCATAGAAAAATGGCGGACAGGAAAGAGGTCAAAATGGTGGACATATTGTGACCATTGTCGTCACATTCTTAGAAAAATAGCGGACCGAAAGAGGTCAAAATGGTGGACATAATGTGACCATTGTCGTCACATTCATAGAAAAATGGCGGACAGAAAGAGGTCAAAATGGTGGACATAATGTGACCATAGTCGTCGCATAAATAGAAAAATGGCGGACGAAGATCAAAATGGTGGACAAATGTGACCAGTCGTCACATTCATGAAAAATGGCGGAAAAGATAAATGTGGACATAATGTGACCATTGTCGTCACATTCATAGAAAAATGGCGGACAGAAAGAGGTGAAAATGGTGGACATAATGTGACCATAGTCGTCGCATACATAGAAAAGTGGCGGACAGAAAGAGGTAAAAATGGTGGACATAATGTGACCATTGTCGTCACACTCTTGAAAAATGGCGGACAGGATAAAATCAAAATGGTGGACATATTGTGACGATAGGCGTCTTATTTTTAGAAAAATAGCGGACCGAAAGAGGTTAAAATGGTGGACATAATGTGACCATTGTCGTCACATTCATAGAAGAATTGCGGACAGAAAGATTTCAAAATGTTGGACATAATGTGACCATAGTCGTCACATTAACAGAAAAATGGCGGACCGAAAGACTTCAAAATGGTGGACATAATGTGACCAGAGTCGTCACATTCATAGAAAAACGGCGGACCGAAAGACTTCAAAATGGTGGACATAATGTGACCAGAGTCGTCACATTCATAGAAAAACGGCGGACAGGAAGAGGTCAAAATGGTGGACATAATGTGACCATTGTCGTCACATTCATAGAAATATGGCGGACAGAAAGAGGTTAAGACTCTGGACATAATGTGACCATTGTCGTCACAATCATAGAAAAATGTCGGACAGAAAGAGGTTAAAATGGTGGACATAATGTGACCATTGTCGTCACATTCATAGAAAAATGGCGGACAGAAAGAGTTCAAAATGGTGGACATAATGTGACCATTGTCGTCACATTCATAGAAAAATGGCGGACAGAAAGAGGTCAAAATGGTGGACATAATGTGACCATTGTCGTCACATTCATAGAAAAATGGCGGACAGAAAGAGGTCAAAATGGTGGACATAATGTGACCATTGTCGTCACATTCATAGAAAAATGGCGGACAGAAAGAGGTCAAAATGGTGGACATAATGTGACCATAGTCGTCACATTCATAGAAAAATGGCGGACAGAAAGAGGTCAAAATGGTGGACATAATGTGACCATTGTCGTCACATTCATAGAAAAATGGCGGACAGAAAGAGGTCAAAATGGTGGACATAATGTGACCATAGTCGTCACATTCATAGAAAAATGGCGGACAGAAAGAGGTCAAAATGGTGGACATAATGTGACCATTGTCGTCACATTCATAGAAAAATGGCGGACAGAAAGAGGTCAAAATGGTGGACATAATGTGACCATTGTCGTCACATTCATAGAAAAATGGCGGACAGAAAGAGGTCAAAATGGTGGACATAATGTGACCATTGTCGTCACATTCATAGAAAAATGGCGGACAGAAAGAGGTCAAAATGGTGGACATAATGTGACCATTGTCGTCACATTCATAGAAAAATGGCGGACAGAAAGAGGTCAAAATGGTGGACATAATGTGACCATTGTCGTCACATTCATAGAAAAATGGCGGACAGAAAGAGGTCAAAATGGTGGACATAATGTGACCATTGTCGTCACATTCATAGAAAAATGGCGGACAGAAAGAGGTCAAAATGGTGGACATAATGTGACCATTGTCGTCACATTCATAGAAAAATGGCGGACAGAAAGAGGTCAAAATGGTGGACATAATGTGACCATTGTCGTCACATTCATAGAAAAATGGCGGACAGAAAGAGGTCAAAATGGTGGACATAATGTGACCATTGTCGTCACATTCATAGAAAAATGGCGGACAGAAAGAGGTCAAAATGGTGGACATAATGTGACCATTGTCGTCACATTCATAGAAAAATGGCGGACAGAAAGAGGTCAAAATGGTGGACATAATGTGACCATTGTCGTCACATTCATAGAAAAATGGCGGACAGAAAGAGGTCAAAATGGTGGACATAATGTGACCATTGTCGTCACATTCATAGAAAAATGGCGGACAGAAAGAGGTCAAAATGGTGGACATAATGTGACCATTGTCGTCACATTCATAGAAAAATGGCGGACAGAAAGAGGTCAAAATGGTGGACATAATGTGACCATTGTCGTCACATTCATAGAAAAATGGCGGACAGAAAGAGGTCAAAATGGTGGACATAATGTGACCATTGTCGTCACATTCATAGAAAAATGGCGGACAGAAAGAGGTCAAAATGGTGGACATAATGTGACCATTGTCGTCACATTCATAGAAAAATGGCGGACAGAAAGAGGTCAAAATGGTGGACATAATGTGACCATTGTCGTCACATTCATAGAAAAATGGCGGACAGGAAGAGGTCAAAATGGTGGACATAATGTGACCATTGTCGTCACATTCATAGAAAAATGGCGGACAGAAAGAGGTCAAAATGGTGGACATAATGTGACCATTGTCGTCACATTCATAGAAAAATGGCGGACAGAAAGAGGTCAAAATGGTGGACATAATGTGACCATTGTCGTCACATTCATAGAAAAATGGCGGACAGAAAGAGGTCAAAATGGTGGACATAATGTGACCATTGTCGTCACATTCATAGAAAAATGGCGGACAGAAAGAGGTCAAAATGGTGGACATAATGTGACCATTGTCGTCACATTCATAGAAAAATGGCGGACAGAAAGAGGTCAAAATGGTGGACATAATGTGACCATTGTCGTCACATTCATAGAAAAATGGCGGACAGAAAGAGGTCAAAATGGTGGACATAATGTGACCATTGTCGTCACATTCATAGAAAAATGGCGGACAGAAAGAGGTCAAAATGGTGGACATAATGTGACCATTGTCGTCACATTCATAGAAAAATGGCGGACAGAAAGAGGTCAAAATGGTGGACATAATGTGACCATTGTCGTCACATTCATAGAAAAATGGCGGACAGAAAGAGGTCAAAATGGTGGACATAATGTGACCATAGTCGTCACATACATAGAAAAATGGCGGACAGAAAGAGTTCAAAATGGTGGACATAATGTGACCACTGTCGTCACATTCATAGAAAAATGGCGGACAGAAAGAGGTCAAAATGGTGGACATAATGTGACCATAGTCGTCACATTCATAGAAAAATGGCGGACAGAAAGAGGTCAAAATGGTGGACATAATGTGACCATAGTCGTCACATTAATAGAAAAATGGCGGACAGAAAGAGGTCAAAATGGTGGACATAATGTGACCATTGTCGTCACATTCATAGAAAAATGGCGGACAGAAAGATGTCAAATGGTGGACATAATGTGACCATTGTCGTCACATTCATAGAAAAATGGCGGACAGAAAGAGGTCAAAATGGTGGACATAATGTGACCATTGTCGTCACATTCATAGAAAAATGGCGGACAGAAAGAGGTCAAAATGGTGGACATAATGTGACCATTGTCGTCACATTCATAGAAAAATGGCGGACAGGAAGAGGTCAAAATGGTGGACATAATGTGACCATTGTCGTCACATTCATAGAAAAATGGCGGACAGAAAGAGGTCAAAATGGTGGACATAATGTGACCATAGTGCGTCACATTCATAGAAAAATGGCGGACAGGAAGAGGTCAAAATGGTGGACATAATGTGACCATTGTCGTCACATTCATAGAAAAATGGCGGACAGAAAGAGGTCAAAATGGTGGACATAATGTGACCATTGTCGTCACATTCCTAGAAAAATGGCGGACAGAAAGAGGTCAAAATGGTGGACATAATGTGACCATTGTCGTCACATTCATAGAAAAATAGCGGGCCGAAAGAGATCAAGATGGTGGACATATTGTGACCATTGTCGTCACATGTAAAGGAAAATGGCGGACAGGAAGATGTCAAAATGGTGGACATAATGTGACCATTGTCGTCACATTCATAGAAAAATGGCGGACAGAATGTGGTCAAAACTGTGGACATAATGTGACCATTGTCGTTTCATTCATTGAAAAATTACGGACACGAAGAGGTCAATATTATGGTCATACTTTGAACATTGTCGCCACATTCATTGAAAAATAGCGGACCTAAAGAGGTGAAAATGGTGGACATAATGTGACCAGTGTCGTCACATTCATAGAAAAACGGCGGACAGGAAGAGGTCGAAAATGGTGGACATAATGTGACCATTCTCGTCACATTCATAGAAAACTGGCGGACAGAATGTGGTCAAAACTGTGGACATAATGTGACCATTGTCGTTTCATTCATTGAAAAATTA
Source organism: Drosophila testacea (assembly GCA_035043265.1). Classification (NCBI taxonomy): domain Eukaryota; kingdom Metazoa; phylum Arthropoda; class Insecta; order Diptera; family Drosophilidae; genus Drosophila; species Drosophila testacea. Next base: position 16,979 of record JAWNND010000613.1, read on the forward strand.
CGGACACGAAGAGGTCAAAATTATGGTCATACTTTGAACATTGTCGTCACATTCATTGAAAAATAGCGGACCTAAAGAGGTGAAAATGGTGGACATAATGTGACTATTGTCGTCACATGCATAGAAAAATGGCAGACAGTAATGAATCAAAATGGTGGACATAATGTTACCATTGTCGTCACTGTCATTCATAGAAAAATTGAGGACAGACAGAGGTCAAAATGGTGGACACAATGAGACCATTGTCGTCACATTCATAGAAAAATGGCGGACAGAAAGAGGTCAAAATGGTGGACATAATGTGACCATTGTCGTCACATTCATAGAAAAATGGCGGACAGAAAGAGGTCAAAATGGTGGACATAATGTGACCATTGTCGTCACATTCATAGAAAAATGGCGGACAGAAAGAGGTCAAAATGGTGGACATAATGTGACCATTGTCGTCGCATTCATAGAAAAATGGCGGACAGAAAGGGTCAAAATGGTGGACATAATGTGACCATAGTCGTCGCATACATAGAAAAATGGCGGACAGAAAGAGGTCAAAATGGTGGACATAATGTGACCATTGTCGTCACATGCATAGAAAAATGGCAGACAGTAATGAATCAAAATGGTGGACATAATGTTACCATTGTCGTCACTGTCTTAGAAAAATGGCGGACAGGAAGAGGTCAAAATGGGGGACATAATGTGACTATTGTCGTCACATTCATATAAAAATGGCGGACAGAAAGAGGTAAAAATGGTGGACATAATGTGACCATTGTCGTCACATTCATAGAAAAATGGCAGACAGGAAGAAGTCAAAATGGTGGACATATTGTAACGATAGGCGTCTTATTTATAGAAAAATAGCGGACCGAAAGAGGTCAAAATGGTGGACATAATGTGACCATTCTCGTCACATTCATAGAAAACTGGCGGACAGAATGTGGTCAAAACTGTGGATATAATGTGACCATTGTCGTTTCATTCATTGAAAAATGACGGACAGGAAGAGGTCAAAATTGTGGTCATACTTTGAACATTGTCGTCACATTCATTGAAAAATAGCGGACCTAAAGAGGTGAAAATGGTGGACATAATGTGACCAGTGTCGTCACATTCATAGAAAAATGGCGGACAGAAAGAGGTCAAATGGTGGACATAATGTGACCATAGTCGTCGCATACATAGAAAAATGGCGGACAGAAAGAGGTCAAGATGGTGGACATATTGTGACCATTGTCGTCACATGTAAGGGAAAATGGCGGACAGAAAGACTTCAAAATGGTGGACATAATGTGACCATAGTCGTCGCATACATAGAAAAATGGCGGACAGAAAGAGGTCAAGATGGTGGACATATTGTGACCATTGTCGTCACATGTAAAGGAAAATGGCGGACAGAAAGACTTCAAAATGGTGGACATAATGTGACCAGAGTCGTCACATTCATAGAAAAATGGGGACAGAAAGACTTCAAAATGGTGGACATAATGTGACCATTGTCGTCACATTCATAGAAAAACGGCGGACAGGAAGAGGTCGAAAATGGTGGACATAATGTAACCATTGTCGTCACATTCATAGAAAATGCGGACCGAAAGAGATCAAGATGGTGGACATATTGTGACCATTGTCGTCACATGTAAAGGAAAATGGCGGACAGGAAGTTGTCAAAATGGTGGACATAATGTGACCATTGTCGTCACATTCATAGAAAAATGGCGGACAGAATGTGGTCAAAACTGTGGACATAATGTGACCATTGTCGTTTCATTCATTGAAAAATTACGGACACGAAGAGGTCAAAATTATGGTCATACTTTGAACATTGTCGTCACATTCATTGAAAAATAGCGGACCTAAAGAGGTGAAAATGGTGGACATAATGTGACCAGTGTCGTCACATTCATAGAAAAACGGCGGACAGGAAGAGGTCGAAAATGGTGGACATAATGTGACCATTCTCGTCACATTGATAGAAAACTGGCGGACAGAATGTGGTCAAAACTGTGGACATAATGTGACCATTGTCGTTTCATTCATTGAAAAATTACGGACACGAAGAGGTCAAAATTATGGTCATACTTTGAACATTGTCGTCACATTCATTGAAAAATAGCGGACCTAAAGAGGTGAAAATGGTGGACATAATGTGACCAGTGTCGTCACATTCATAGAAAAATGGCGGACAGAAAGAGGTCAAAATGGTGGACATAATGTGACCATAGTCATCGCTTACATAGAAAAATGGCGGACAGAAAGAGGTCAAGATGGTGGACATATTGTGACCATTGTCGTCACATGTAAAGGAAAATGGCGGACAGAAAGACTTCAAAATGGTGGACATAATGTGACCAGAGTCGTCACATTCATAGAAAAATGGGGGACAGAAAGACTTCAAAATGGTGGACATAATGTGATCAGAGTCGTCACATTCATAGAAAAACGGCGGACAGGAAGAGGTCGAAAATGGTGGACATAATGTGACCATTGTCGTCACATTCATAGAAAAATAGCGGGCCGAAAGAGATCAAGATGGTGGACATATTGTGACCATTGTCGTCACATGTAAAGGAAAATGGCGGACAGGAAGATGTCAAAATGGTGGACATAATGTGACCATTGTCGTCACATTCATATAAAAAAGGCGGAACGAAAGAGGTTAAAATGGTGGACATAATGTAACCATTGTCGTCACATTAATTGAAACATGGCGGACAGAAAAGGGTAAAAATGGTGGACATAATGTGACCATTGTTACATTCATAGAAAAATGGCGGACAGGAAGAGGTCAAAATGGTGGACACAATGAGACCATTGTCGTCACATGCATAGAAAAATGGCGGACAGGAAGAGATCAAAATGGTGGACATAATGTCACCATTCTCGTCACATTCATAGAAAACTGTGGTCAAAACTGTGGACACAATGTGACCATTGCTGTCACATTCATAGAAAAATAGCGGACCGAAAGAGGTCAAAATGGTGGACATAATGTGACAATAGTCGTCACATTCATAGAAAAATGGCGGACAGGAAGAGCTCCAAAAGGTGGACATATATTGACCATTGCCGTCACATTCATAGAAAAATGGCGCGCAGAAAGAGGTCAAAATGGTGGACATAATGTGACCATAGTCGTCACATTCATAGAAAAATGTCGGACAGAAAGAGGTCAAAATAGTGGACATAATGTGACCATAGTCGTCACATGCATAGAAAAATGGCGGAAAGGAAGAGGTCAAAATGGCGGACAGATTGTGACATTTTATTAGAAAAATAGCGGACCGAAAGAGGTCAAAATGGTGGACATAATGTGTCCATTGTGGACATAATGTGACCATTGTCGTCACATTCATAGAAAAATGGCGGACAGGAAGAGGTCAAAATGGTGGACATAGTGTGAACATTGTCGTCACATTTATAGAAAAATGGCGTACAGAAAGAGGTCAAATTGGTGGTCATATTTTGAACATTGTCGTCACATACATAGAAAAATAGCGGACCGAAAGAGGTAAAAATGGTGGACATAATGTGACCATTGTCGACACATTCAAAGAAAAATGGCGGACAGGAATGAATCAAAATTGTGGACATAATGTGACCATAGTCGTCACATTCATAATAAATTACGTACAGGAAGAGGTCTAAATGGTGGACATAATGTGACCATAGTCGTCACATTCATTGAAAAATGGTGGACAAGAAGAAGTCAAAATGGTGGTTATAATGCGATCATTGTCGTCATATTCATAGAAAAATGGCGGACAGAAAAAGGTCAAAATGGTGGACATAATGTGAACATTGTCGTCACCTTCACATTCATAGAAAATTGGCGGAAAGAAGGAGTTTAATACTGTGGACATAATGTGACCATTGTCGTCACATTCATTGAAAAATGGCGGACAGGAATGAATCAAAATTGTGGACATAATGTGACCATAGTCGTCACATTCATAAAAAATGGCGTACAGGAAGAGGTCTAAATTGTGGACATAATGTGACCATAGTCGTCACATTCATTGAAAAATGGCGGACAAGAAGATGTCAAAATGGTGGTTATAATGCGATCATTGTCGTCATATTCATAGAAAAATGGCGGACAGGAATGAATCAAAATTGTGGACATAATGTGACCATAGTCGTCACATTCATAGAAAATTGGCGGAAAGAAAGAGGTTAATACTGTGGACATAATGTGACTATTGTCGTCACATTCATAGAAAAATGGCGGACAGGAATGAATCAAAATTGTGGACATAATGTGACCATAGTCGTCACATTCATAAAAAATGGCGTACAGGAAGAGGTTATTATGGTGGACATAATGTGACCATTGTCGTCACCTTCACATTCATAGAAAATTTGCGGAAAGAAAGAGGTTAATACTGTGGACATAATGTGACCATTGTCGTCACATTCATAGAAAAATGGCGGACAGGAATGAATCAAAATTGTATACATAATGTGACCATAGTCGTCACATTCATAAAAAATGGCGTACAGGAAGAGGTCAAAATGGTGGACATAATGTGACCATAGTCGTCACATTCATTGAAAAATGGCGGACAAGAAGAAGTAAAATGGTGGTTATAATGCGATCATTGTCGTCATATTCATAGAAAAATGGCAGACAGAAAAAGGCCAAAATGGTGGACATAATGTGACCATTGTCGTCACATTCATAGAAAAATGGCGGACAGAAAGAGGTAAAAATTGTGGACATAATGTGACCATTGTCGTCACATTCATAGAAAAATGGCGGACAGAAAGAGGTCAAAATGGTGGACATAATGTGCCCATTGTCGTTTCATTCATAGAAAAATGGCGGACAGAAAGAGGTAAAAATGGTGGACATAATGTGACCATTGTCGTCACATTCACAGAAAATGGCGGAACGAAAGAGGTAAAAATGGTGGACATAATGTGACCATTGTCGTCACATTCACAGAAAATGGCGGAACGAAAGAGGTAAAAATGGTGGACTTAATGTGACCATTGTCGTCATATTCATAGAAAAATGGCGGACAGAAAGAGGTAAAAATGGTGGACATAATGTGACCATTGTCGTCATATTCATAGAAAAATGGCGGACAGAAAGAGATCAAAATGTTGGACATAATGTTACCATTGTCGTCACTGTCAAAATGGTGGACATAATGTGACTATTGTCGTCACATTCATAGAAAAATGGCGGACAGAAAGAGGTAAAAATGGTGGACATAATGTGACCATTGTCGTCACTGTCTCAGAAAATTGGCGGACAGGAAGAGGTCAAAATGGTGGACATAATGTGACCATTGTCGTCACATTCATAGAAAAATGGCGGACAGAAAGAGGTTCAAACTGTGGACATTATGTGACCATTGTCGTAACATTCATAGAAAAATGGCGGACAGGAATGAATCAAAATTGTGGACATAATGTGACCATTGTCGTCACATTCATAGAAAAATGGCGGGAAGAAAGAGGTCAAAATGGTGGACATAATGTGACCATTTTCGTCACATTCATAGAAAAATAGCGAACAAAAGAGGTCAAAATGGTTGACATAATGTTACCATTGTCGTCACTGTCTTAGAAAAATGGCAGACAGGAAGAGGTCTAAATGGTGGACATAATGTGACCATAGTCGTCACATTCATTAAAAAATGGTGGACATAATGTGACCATTGTCGTCATATTCATAGAAAAATGGCGGACAGAAAGAGGTAAAAATGTTGGACATAATGTGACCATTGTCGTCACTGTCTCAGAAAAATGGCGGACAGGAAGAGGTCAATATGGTGAACATAATGTGACTATTGTCGTCACATTCATAGAAAAATGGCGTACAGAAAGAGGTCAAATTGGTGGTCATATTTTGAACATTGTCGTCACATACATAGAAAAATAGCGGACCGAAAGAGGTAAAAATGGTGGACATAATGTGACCATTGTCGTAACAATCATAGAAAAATGGCGGACAGGAATGAATCAAAATTGTGGACATAATGTGACCATTGTCGTCACATTCATAGAAAAATGGCGGGAAGAAAGAGGTCAAAATGGTGGACAATGTGACCATTGTCGTCACATTCATGGAAAAATAGCGAACAAAAGAGGTCAAAATGGTTGACATAATGTTACCATTGTCGTCACTGTCTTAGAAAAATGGCAGACAGGAAGAGGTCTAAATGGTGGACATAATGTGACCATAGTCGTCACATTCATTAAAAAATGGTGGACAAGAAGAAGTCAAAATGGTGGACATAATGCGACCATTGTCGTCATATTCATAGAAAAATGGCGAACAGAAAGAGGTAAAAATGTTGGACATAATGTGACCATTGTCGTCACTGTCTCAGAAAAATGGCGGACAGGAAGAGGTCAAACTGGTGAACATAATGTGACTATTGTCGTCACATTCATAGAAAAATGGCGTACAGAAAGAGGTCAAATTGGTGGACATAATGTGACCATTGTCGTCACATTCATAGAAAAATGGCGGGAAGAAAGAGGTCAAAATGGTGGACAATGTGACCATTGTCGTCACATTCATAGAAAAATAGCGAACAAAAGAGGTCAAAATGGTTGACATAATGTTACCATTGTCGTCACTGTCTTAGAAAAATGGCAGACAGGAAGAGGTCTAAATGGTGGACATAATGTGACCATAGTCGTCACATTCATTAAAAAATGGTGGACAAGAAGAAGTCAAAATGGTGGACATAATGCGACCATTGTCGTCATATTCATAGAAAAATGGCGAACAGAAAGAGGTAAAAATGTTGGACATAATGTGACCATTGTCGTCACTGTCTCAGAAAAATGGCGGACAGGAAGAGATCAAAATGGTGGACATAATGTGACCTATCTCGTCACATTCATAGAAAACTGGCGGACAGAATGTGGTCAAAACTGTGGACATAATGTGACCATTGTCGTTACATTCATAGAAATATGACGTATTCATAGAAAAATAGCGGACCGAAAGAGGTCAAAATGGTGGACATAATGTGACCATAGTCGTCACATTCATAGAAAAACGGCGGACAGGAAGAGGTCCAAAAGGTGGACATATATTGACCATTGTCATCACATTCATAGAAAAATAGCGGCCCAAAGGAGGTCAAAATGGTGGACACAAGGTGACCATTGTCGTCACATTCATAGAAAAATGGAGGACAGAACGAGGTCAAAGCTGTGGAAATAATGTGACCATTGCCGTCACATGCATAGAAAATTGGCGGACAGGAAGAGGTCAAAATTATGGACATATTGTGACCATAGGCGTCTTATTTATAGAAAAAGGCGTACCGAAAGAGGTCAAAATGGTGGAATATTGTGACCATTGTCGTCACATTAATAGCAAAATGGCGGATATAAAGATGTGAAAATGGTGGACATAATGTGACCATTGTCGTCACATTCAAAGAAATATGGCGGTCAGAAAGACTTCAAAATGATGGATATAATATAACCATTGTCGTCACATTCATAGAAAAATGGCGGATATAAAGATGTCGAAATGGTGGACATAATGTGACCATGGTCGTCACCTTCATGGAAAAATGGCGGAAAGAAAGAGGTCAAAATGATTGACATAATGTGACCATTGTCGTCACCTTTATGGAAAAATGGCAGACATAATGTGGCCATTGTCGTTACCTTTATGAAAAAATAGCGGACCGAAAGAGGTCAAAATGGTGGACATAATGTGACCATTGTCGACACATTCAAAGAAAAATGGCGGACAAAAAGAGGTCATTATAGTGGACATAATGTGACCATTGTCGTCACCTTCACATTCATAGAAAATTGGCGGAAAGAAAGAGGTTAATACTGTGGACATAATGTGACCATTGTCGTCACATTCATAGAAAAATGGCAGACAGAAAGAGGTCAAAATGGTGGACATAATGTGACCATTGTCGACACATTCATAGAAAAATGGCGGGAAGAAAGAGGTCAAAATGGTGGACAATGTGACCATTGTCGTCACATTCATAGAAAAATGGCGAACAGAAAGAGGTAAAAATGTTGGACATAATGTGACCATTGTCGTCACTGTCTCAGAAAAATGGCGGACAGAAAGAGGTCAAACTGGTGAACATAATGTGACTATTGTCGTCACATTCATAGAAAAATGGCGTACAGAAAGAGGTCAAATTGGTGGTCATATTTTGAACATTGTCGTCACATACATAGAAAAATAGCGGACCGAAAGATGTCAAAATGGTGGACATAATGTGACCATTGTCGACACATTCAAAGAAAAATGGCGGACAAAAAGAGGTCATTATGGTGGACATAATGTGACCATTGTCGTTTCATTCATAGAAAAATGGCGGACAGGAAGAGGTCCAAATGGTGAACATAATGTGACTATTGTCGTCACATTCATAGAAAAATTGCGTACAGAAAGAGGTCAAATTGGTGGTCATATTTTGAACATTGTCGTCACATACATAGAAAAATAGCGGACCGAAAGAGGTAAAAATGGTGGACATAATGTGACCATTGTCGACACATTCAAAGAAAAATGGCGGACAAAAGAGGTCATTATGGTGGACATAATGTGACCATTGTCGTCACCTTCACATTCATAGAAAATTGGCGGAAAGAAAGAGGTTAATACTGTGGACATAATGTGACCATTGTCGTCACATACATAGAAAAATAGCGGACCGAAAGATGTCAAAATTGTGGACATAATGTGACCATTGTCGTCACATTCATAGAAAAATGGCGGATAGAAAGAGGTTAAAATGGTGGACATAATGTGACCATTGTCGTCAACTTCATAAAAAAATGGCTGACAGAAAGAGGTCAAAATGGTGGACATAATGTGACCATTGTCGTTTCATTCATAGAAAAATGTGGCAATTGTCGTTACCTTTATGGAAAAATAGCGGACCGAAAGAGGTCAAAATGGTGGACATAATGTGACCATTGTCGACACATTCAAAGAAAAATGGAGGACAAAAAGAGGTCATTATAGTGGACATAATGTGACCATTGTCGTCACCTTCACATTCATAGAAAATTGGCGGAAAGAAAAAGGTTAATACTGTGGACATAATGTGACCATTGTCGTCACATTCATAGAAAAATGGCTGACAGAAAGAGGTCAAAATGGTGGACATAATGTGACCATTGTCGACACATTCAAAGAAAAATGGCGGACAAAAAGAGGTTCAAACTGTGGACATTATGTGACCATTGTCGTAACATTCATAGAAAAATGGCGGACAGGAATGAATCAAAATGGTGGACATAATGTGACCATTGTCGTCACATTCATAGAAAAATGGCGGACAGAAAGAGGTTCAAACTGTGGACATTATGTGACCATTGTCGTAACATTCATAGAAAAGTGGCGGACAGGAATGAATCAAAATTGTGGACATAATGTGACCATTGTCGTCACATTCATAGAAATATGGCTGACAGAAAGAGGTCAAAATGGTGGACATAATGTGACCATTGTCGTTTCATTCATAGAAAAATGTGGCAATTGTCGTTACCTTTATGGAAAAATAGCGGACCGAAAGAGGTCAAAATGGTGGACATAATGTGACCATTGTCGACACATTCAAAGAAAAATGGCGGACAAAAAGAGGTCATTATGGTGGACATAATGTGACCATTGTCGTCACCTTCACATTCATAGAAAATTGGCGGAAAGAAAGAGGTTAATACTGTGGACATAATGTGACCATTGTCGTCACATACATAGAAAAATAGCGGACCGAAAGATGTCAAAATTGTGGACATAATGTGACCATTGTCGTCACATTCATAGAAAAATGGCGGACAGAAAGAGGTTCAAACTGTGGACATTATGTGACCATTGTCGTAACATTCATAGAAAAGTGGCGGACAGGAATGAATCAAAATTGTGGACATAATGTGACCATTGTCGTCACATTCATAGAAATATGGCGGGAAGAAAGAGGTCAAAATGGTGGACATAATGTGACCATTGTCGTCACTTTCATAGAAAAATGGCGGTTATAAAGATGTCGAAATGGTGGACATAATGTGACCATTCTCGTCATATTCAAAGAAAAATGGCGGACAGAAACAGGTCAAAATGGTCGACATAATGTGACCATTGTCGCCACATGCATAGAAAATTGGCGGACAGGAAGAGGTCAAAATTATGGACATGTTGTGACCATTGTCGTCACATTTATTGAAAAATAGCGGACCGAAAGAGGTCAAAATGGTGGACATAATGTGACCATTCTCGTCATATTCAAAGAAAAATGGCGGACAGAAACAGGTCAAAATGGTCGACATAATGTGACCATTGTCGCCACATGCATAGAAAATTGGCGGACAGGAAGAGGTCAAAATTATGGACATATTGTGACCATTGTCGTCACATTTATTGAAAAATAGCGGACCGAAAGAGGTCTAAATGGTGGACATAATGTGACCATAGTCGTCACATTCATTAAAAAATGGTGGAGAAGAAGAAGTCAAAATGGTGGACATAATGCGACCATTGTCGTCATATTCATAGAAAAATGGCGAACAGAAAGAGGTAAAAATGTTGGATATAACGTGACCATTGTCGTCACTGTCTCAGAAAAATGGCGGACAGGAAGAGGTCAAAATGGTGAACATAATGTGACTATTGTCGTCACATTCATAGAAAAATGGCGTACAGAAAGAGGTCAAATTGGTGGTCATATTTTGAACATTGTCGTCACATACATAGAAAAATAGCGGACCGAAAGAGGTAAAAATGGTGGACATAATGTGACCATTGTCGTCACATTCAAAGAAAAATGGCGGACAAAAAGAAGTCATTATAGTGGACATAATGTGACCATTGTCGTCACCTTCACATTCATAGAAAATTGGCGGAAAGAAAGAGGTTAATACTGTGGACATAATGTGACCATTGTCGTCACATTCATAGAAAAATGGCTGACAGAAAGAGGTCAAAATGGTGGACATAATGTGACCATTGTCATTTCATTCATAGAAAAATGGCGGACAGGAAGAGGTCCAAATGGTGGACATAATGTGACCATTGTCGTCACATTCCTAGAAAAATGGCGGACAGAAAGAGGTTCAAACTGTGGACATTATATGACCATTGTCGTAACATTCATAGAAAAATGGCGGACAGGAATGAATCAAAATTGTGGACATAATGTGACCATTGTCGTCACATTCATAGAAAAATGGCGTACAGGAAGTGGTCTAAATGGTGGACATAATGTGACCATTGTCGTCACTTGCATAGAAAAATGGCGGTTATAAAGATGTCGAAATGGTGGACATAATGTGACCATTCTCGTCATATTCAAAGAAAAATGGCGGACAGAAACAGGTCAAAATGGTCGACATAATGTGACCATTGTCGCCACATGCATAGAAAATTGGCGGACAGGAAGAGGTCAAAATTATGGACATATTGTGACCATTGTCGTCACATTTATTGAAAAATAGCGGACCGAAAGACCATTGTCATCACTGACCATTGTCATCACTGTCTTAGAAAATTGGCGGACAGAGAGAGGTTAAAACTGTGGACATAATGTGACCATTGTCGTCACATTCATAGAAAAATGGCGGACAGAAAGAGGTCAAAATGGTGGAAATAATGTGACCATTGTCATCACATTCATAGAAAAATGGCGGACATAAAGAGGTCAAAATGGTGGACATAAGGTGACCATAGTGGTCACATTCAAGGAAAAATTGCGGACAGAAAGAGGTCAAAATGTTGGACATAATGTGACCATAGTCGTCACATTAACAGAAAAATGGCGGACAGAAAGGGGTCAAAATGGTGGACATAATGTGACCATAGTCGTCACATTCATAAAAAAATAATATCGCGATCGAACACTCATTGAGTTCAGACGTGCCTACGGACTGCGCAAACGCAACAACCAAACAACAACAACAACAAACACCGTTACAACTACCGATGCTTATCAGCACACTGCGCTGTGATTGGGCAAGACAATCACGCCACTGAGCTGATCGCCGAAATATTGCGTGCCGGGTGCAAAACATCGGTAACGCACTACCACATACACGCGCACTCGCCTGTGCGTGTTATCGCTTACATCTGCAAGCAGCTTAGTGACAACAACACAAATAACTAAAACATTAAAGTGTATACGAGTAATACGAGTAATAATAATAACATAAAAAGTGCCACGCGCACAAATCGTGCAAAATGAGCAATGCTCAAGAAAAAGAGCGAAGAAGCTCTATCGACCAGAGAAATGGGTTCTTCTCGTACATTTCAACCCGTGATACCGAATTGCAGCGTAATTCAGCTCTCTTGTCCGCTGACGGCCAGAGACCACGATCTTGCTCTCCGGCTCTTCCCAGTGTAACCTCTAGCTCATGGAGCTTGCAGTGCAGCTCTCCAGTACCGGTGGTCGCATTAATTTCGACACACACCGCTCCGACAACGAGTACAATGACCTCTGTAGTTACTACAATCGCAGCAACAACAACAACTGCAACTGTATCCGTCATCAACAACGCGATAACGGCTACAATACCCAAAGCGATTTCTGCAACGCAAGCGGTTCATTCAAATATGACAACAACTTCATGCTCAAGGCCCATCGCAGCCAAAAACAACAACAATAAAGAACAAGAATCAAAACAAAAACCAAAAACGGGTCCAGCTGTTCAGACTGGTATGGATCGCTACATTCAAATTAAAAGAAAGTCGAGCCCCCTAAACTCGAAGCCAAAAATTATCCGTGGCGACTCAAGCCTAGATACAAACGAAAATCCAATCCACAATAACAAGTTTAAAATTCTGGCAGACAACTCTGACGATCTGCCCTCTGAAGCTGGCGAAGGTGATAAAAGAAAGCCAAAGCCACCCCCAATATATATCCGAGAGAAAAGCTCCAATGCTCTCGTAAACAAAATTATAGAGCTTATTGGGGCGGACAATTTTCATATAATCCCCCTTGTAAAGGGCAACATTCATGAAACAAAAGTCCAATTGAAGTCCGAAGATAATTATAGAGTATTGTCAAAGTTTCTAACCGACAGTAAAAAGAACTTCTACACGTACCAACTAAAAAGCAGCAAGGGACTGCAAGTCGTACTGAAGGGCATTGAGCCTGACGTTACACCTGAAGAAATAACTAAGGCGCTACAAGATAAAGGATTTAGCGCTAAGACAGTTTTCAACATCCTAAACAGAGACAAGAAACCGCAGCCGCTATTCAAGGTAGAACTTGAACCTGAAAGCAAGTCGTTAAAGAACAACGAAGTGCACCCAATATATAAACTTCAGTTCTTATTGCACCGTAGAATCACAGTAGAAGAACCACATAAACGCAAGGGACCGGTACAATGCATGAATTGTCAAGAATATGGCCACACAAGAAAATACTGTACACTGCGTTCTGTGTGTGTTGCTTGCGGAGAGCTTCACGACTCTGCACACTGCCCAGTGAGCAAAGACGACCCCACCACAAAAAAGTGCAGCAACTGCGGTGGTAACCACACAGCTAATTACAAAGGATGCCCTATATATAAGGAGATGAAAAGTCGACTCCAACAGCGAGTGACCACTGCACGTCCCAAAAACGTACCGTTTACCTCATCCAAATTAACCCCAGACGTCTTCTTTTCGACTGCAGCCCGATCATCTTTTGGCCCCGAGAACTTTACAAAAAACGTGACATTCGCAAACGCGCTAAAATCAGGACTGGAGCCTCCTGCCTCAAATATACCGTTCTCACAAGCAGCCCACTTGGAACCCAACACGGCAAAGCAGTATCAACCAACAGAGCAGCAACAAAGCAATTCTGAAGCAACATTATTTACCCTGCAGCAAAGCCTTATGGACTTCATGGCTTTTATGCGGACAACCATGCAAGATTTAATGCGAAACCAAAATCTTTTGATACAAATGCTGCTATCACAACAATCAAAATAATCAATGGCGCCCCTGCGTATATCTATGTGGAACGCTAATGGCGTTTCACAACGTAAACTTGAGTTAGCTCAATTTCTTCTCGACAATCAAATCGACGTTATGCTAATCTCAGAAACACACCTTACAAACAAGTATAATTTTAATCTACGAGGCTACTTGTTCTACGGAACAAATCATCCCGATGGTAAAGCACACGGTGGTACTGGTATTCTGATTAGAAACCGCATCAAGCATCACTGCCATAACGAATTTGCTGAAAACTACCTACAGGCCACATCTATAAACATAAAACTGGACAATGGTAACCAACTTACTTTAGCCGCCATTATACTGCCCCCTCGCTTTACCATAACTGAAGGTGAGTTTACGCAGTTTTTAACTCACTTGGAGAACGCTAGCAGGAGGAGACTACAATGCCAAGCACACACACTGGGGATCTCGAAAGTGTGTGAAGTGTTTTACGTGAGAGGACGTGGCACAGGGGCTCCCAGAGCCTGTTTGGTGACGTCCCCTGCAAATGACAGCTAGTGAAAGTGTGCGCAGGTCATTGACGGAACGCTTACCTGTCTTTGGCCGCTAGGGCGATGTCATGACGACGATTCACGGATTGCAGGAGGATGCTTTGTGTGGCGGGAACAAAATTCAATGTACCAAATGCCTCTCTTGAGTGGAAATATCCGTATTTACTCACAGCAACAAAATGTAAGTCATGCTGTCCTCGCCGATCATCTGATCGATACGGGGATGCCAACCTAAGCGCATATCTGCCAGGGCTGGACACAGTAAGTAGGAGCTTTCGGAATGAGCACACAGATGGCGCCACTATAATTGGCGGGTAAAATTTAATTTAATTTAATTCGACACCCTTTCGAATTTAGTTATTTAAATTTTATGGCAATGCAATGCAATATTCACAATAAGCGAAGACACGACGCTACGCACTTAAGGCATAGATGGCCATATAATAATAGGTGCTTACACGAGTAGCGCACAGATGGCGGTTACACAGGCGGCCGAATTTCAAATTTCAAATTCGAATACCATTTGTCTGTTAAAATACATTTCTCAGCAGCACACTCTTCCCATAAAATTCCCCAAAGTGTCTGTATCGTAGCGGTCGACTCTGGGGTCTGCGTCTGCGCCGTATCGGCCGGCAGCACCACACTACCTGGCAGAAGGTATAAAATTGCACCTAAATCCATGGAGCGTCTGTCCTCAGATTGAGCGGCCCCATGGTCTGCGTCTGTGCTGAAGCAGCCGGCAGTACGTAACCTGGCGGAAGGTAAAACGCAACCCAAAAAAAATTATGAAATGTCTGGAAAAAACAATACTACTCCAGGTGGCAACCACCATTGTGGAAATCCACCCGCGTCAACTGGCGCGGCTAGGGCAGAGATTCTGGAGGCCCTAACCACCATTTCCCCCACCCCTGTTACACCAGTGGATCACTTGGCTGGTGTACCAGATAATACTACAAGGATACAACATGGAAACCCGTTTGCGAGCAGCAATAAGATTAGGCGATCTCCAACTAGGGCATCGCAGTCCGCAAAATCAGGCATGCGCGCTGAGGCATTCACCTTTACTGCGGAAAAAGAGGACTCCGAAACTCCAAAGAGGAACAGGGAACAGGCCAGTCCGCAAAACCAAACGAGGAAAACACCCCCAAAAAAGCAGAAGGGACCCTGTGCATCGCCTAAGGCTGAAATGATCGAGCTTGGAGAAATTCTAGATGGCTTAATATTTCTGACGACCGAGAAAAAACCAGTAGTTCGCCATGTCACGTTGAAGCAGAAAGAAGCGTATGCGAGGATGAAACAAATTCAAGTCTCGGTGATTCAGTACCTGGAAATGATGTCAGCGACGATTGCCATACAGAGCCCGCAAGAGAACGAGGTTGGAAACAAATCCCCTCTGAGGAATTTAAGTGAGAGCGCGTCACAGACAACCCCGTCTCTTAGGCTAAAGAAGAGCAGTGAAAATAAGACTGTAGACGGTAAAAAAAAGAAAAATCAGCATCCCACAAGGCAGCCCGTGCACACACCAGACACACGTAGCAAGTCGTATAGTCACGTGGCAGCTAGTGCAATGGATAAGCGTGGTCACACAGAGAAAGTACCTAGCACAAGCAAGGAGGAGTATAAATGGCAGAAGGTAAAACCTAAACCAAAGCCGAGTACGAGACGCAAAAATCGCCCTGATGCAATACTCGTAAAGTGCAAGGAAGCAGCTGACTACGCCAAAGTGCTGGCCTCTGTGCAAACAAGCAATGAGCTACAGCAGTTTAAGGAACAGGTGTGCGGAGTAAGACGTACTGCAGCAGGAGAGGTTTTACTACAAATGAGCAAGGCTGCTGGTGAGGCCACACATAGACTGCAACAGGCGGTGCAAAATGTGCTGGGCGAGACAGCGGATGTTAAAATAGTCGCCGATAAGGTGCGCCTGGAGATAAGAGATCTTCCAGAGTGGGCATCAGCAGACGATGTAACGATGGAGGTATTGAAACATTTGGAAGGTGACTTGCCGACGGAATCAGCGCCAACACTACGCAAGGGCTATCGTGGCACGCAGATAGCATCGATGCTCCTCCATAAGGAAATTGCTGACAAGCTGAGGACGATGAGAAACATCCGCATTGGATGGGCAGTATGCAGCATCAGGGAGAAGATAGACCCGCGCAGATGTTTCAAGTGCCTAGAATTTGGACATACTGCAGCTAGGTGTCGAAGTAAACATGATTCGTCCGAAAAATGCTTCAATTGTGGAGAAGAGGGTCACCCCGCTACAAGACTGCAACAACAGCGCATGCTGTATTCTGTGCACCAGAACTGGAGCCCACAAAACGAGCCACCATACGCTCAGCAGAGCCTGCCCGTTGTACGCGAAGGCAGTAAGAAAGGTGCAAAATTAAGTTTCTCCAACTTAACCTTAATCACTGCAGAAGCGCACAGGACCTGTTAACACAGACAGTGCGTGAGCACGGAGTAGATGTAGCTATCCTGAGTGAGCCCTTCTGCGCCAAACAGGACGGGAGCTGGCTACAAAATGAACATCAAGGATCAGCCATTTGGAGCTGTGGAGAACCTGCACCACAACTGAGGGAGCAGCTTTCGTCCAGGGGATTCGTGAGGGTCAAATTTAATGGCATATATTTTTATAGCTGCTACATTCCGCCCAGGACGCTGATCGCAGAGTATGCCGAAATACTGGACCAGATCGCAGAAGACGCGAGAGCACGTTCCCCTGTGATTATTGCAGGAGATTTCAATGCCTGGGCAACAGAGTGGGGTAGTAGATGGACTACGGAAAGGGGAAGGAAATTGCTGGATACGTTCGCATCACTCAATGTGACGCTCCTGAACTCCGGCAACGCACACACCTACACTAAAGCAGGACGAGGCTCGATAATAGACCTGACGTTCGCCAGCCCAGTTTTAGCAAGAAACGCCACTTGGTCGGTGTCAAGTCTCTACACATATAGTGATCATCAGGCAATTCTGTGTACAATTGGTCCAAATCTGCGCAGGGTAAGATCGCCGTGTTACACAAGCTGGGCACAGGACACACTCGATGAGGAAGCCCTAATCCTCATGATGGACCACTCTAATATACGGGCCAGCGAAAACGCAGACGAGTATGCCGAAAATACTGCTAGAGCAATAAAAAATGCCTGCGATGCCGCAATGCTGCAAAAGAAGAAAGGAGGCAGCACCCGGAAGCCAGTGCACTGGTGGTCCAACGATATTGCTGATGCGAGGAGGCAGTGCATTGCAGCAAGACGTCGCCAACAACGCTCGAGAGGCAGTACACAATTTGGGCAGTATTTAGAAGAGTATCGGGAGAAACGAAAAGTCCTCACCAAGGCCATCAAGAGAAGCAAGGCAAGATGCTGGGCCAAACTATGCAATGAAGCTGATGAGCAGCCATTTGGAACAGCTTACAAAATTGTAATGGGAAAGTTGGCAAGGCGACCAATGCCTACAGATCCTGACCAGCTCTGCAACATAGTGCAAACACTGTTTCCAGAACACCCACGAGTAGACCTTATGATCGAAGCTGAAAGATCTCCACCGAGGTACACGGAAGAAGCAGAAATCCTCGAAGCAGCAGCTCTTTTGAAGTCCGACAAAGCTCCAGGACCAGACGGAGTGCCCACCAGAGTCGTTAAACTCATAGCGACAAAATGCCCGCAAGTATTTGTCCAATTGTTTAATTTATGTATTAGGCAAAGGACAGTGCCAAGGAGGTGGAAGCTGCAGCGCCTGGTGCTCCTTCCAAAAAATAGCAATACGGATGACCCGGCGGCGTACAGGCCTCTATGTATGCTGGACGTAGTGGGCAAGCTATTTGAGCGCATCATTTGCAATAGACTTGGAAGAGAGCTGGAGGAAAGAAGAGGCCTGTCAGACTGGCAATTTGGCTTCAGGAAAAAGAGGAGCACACTGGATGCTATTAGCGCTGTGGTGGATATAGCCAGCAAAGCCATAGAGGGAAAGCGATGGAAGGGAGGAAAAAAGCAGTACTGCCTAATCACGACGCTGGATGTGCGCAACGCCTTCAATTCTGCCAGTTGGCCATCCATAATGAGAGCACTGCGGTCTGTCGAAATATCCGAGTACATTGTTAGCCTGGTTAGCAATTACTTTAAGGATAGAATATTGCTGTTCGATACCTCCATAGGAAGGATGCAGCATTCAATCAGTGGTGGCGTCCCCCAAGGATCCGTTCTGGGCCCTACACTCTGGAACGTCATGTATGACGCTGTACTGAGGTTGCCGACGCCGCATGGGACACGCATTGTGGGATTTGCGGATGACATTGCCATTGTCGCGGTGGCAAAACAACTGAAGGATGCGGAAACCAACACGAGCAGTACAATACACATAGTAATGGAGTGGATGGCAGATAATTCCCTCTCCCTGGCGGCGCATAAGACGGAAAGTGTACTGATCAGCAGCAGAAAGGTGGTCGAAACGGCTACTATTGAAGTGGCTGGCTGCACAATACTCTCGAAGCCGGCCATTAAATACCTGGGAGTTCATCTTGACCACAGACTGAGCTTTAAACAGCACCTGGACTATGCGGCAAAGAAAGCGGCGAAGGCGACAACAGCACTGTCCGGCATTATGGCGAACGTTGGAGGTCCTCGGCAGCGAAGCAGGTGGCTCATCGCTAACGTGGTGAGGAGTATTATACTCTATGCAGCACCGATATGGGCACCGGCAATGGCAGTACAGGAGTATAGTAAAGCATGTAAGTCTGCATATCGCACATGCGCGCTTAGGGTGCTCAGCGCATTCCGCACCGTTTCCAACGATGCATCCCTGGTCCTAGCTGGGATGATCCCCCTGGACTTGCTAGCGGAAGAGTCTGGATGCAGCGGTGTTCCGGCATCAAGAAGGCAGGCGACGATGGCAAGATGGCAGGAGAGGTGGCGATCTACTTCCGACGGCAATTGGACGAAACGTTTGGTCCCGGACATACGGCCGTGGGTGAGTAGAAAGTACGGACAAACGGACTTCTACCTGACGCAATTACTGACAGGACATGGGTGTTTCAAATTCTATTTGCATAGGTTTAAACATGAGACGGACCCGTTTTGCACGCACTGTGCAGGGGTCATTGAAGACGCAGAACATGTCTTTTTTGTCTGTCCTAGATTTTCTGCCGAACGGGAAGAGCTAAGCCAAATTATTGGGAGGCAATTCATAGTCACTGACTTTATAGATATCCTACTTAGCTCGCAAAACAATTGGGTCGCTGTAACCCACATGGCTGCAGAAATTATGAAATCCTTGCGTCGCGCTGAAAGACAGCGCAACTTGAATTCACATTCTAGATAAGAAACTAGATGAGGCTCTCATGCCATCTCCCCCTCGTGAGGTAATACTTAGCGGTGGTTCCGCGAGAGGGAAACGGAGACTAGGGGTGGTTTTAGTGGGTGCAAGTCCCACACTTTTCGGCTTTTAATGCTTTCCCCCTATACAAAAAAAAAAAAAAAAAAAAAAAAAAAAAAACACTGGGGATCTCGACTCGTTAACCCAAAAGGAAAGCAGCTTTACAATGCCGTTATTAAAGCTAACAATAAGCTAGACCACGTCTCTCCCGGTAGACCAACATACTGGCCAACAGATTCCAAGAAACTACCCGATTTAATTGACTTTGCAATTACTAAAAATATTCCTCGAAGTCTGATAAGCGCCGAATGTCTTTCAGATCTCTCATCTGATCACTCACCTGTTCTAATAAAACTACTTCGACAAACAGAGTCCGTAGATCAACCGATTAGACTGACTTCACATAAAACCAATTGGCTTCGATACAAAAAATATATTAGTTCACATATTGAACTTAAACCTCTCCTTAACGTTGAAGCTGACATTGAAGACTGTGTAAATACACTGGAGTCCGTCCTCGTCACCGCAGCTCGTATTGCAACACCTGAAACTACACAAGTACTACACATCCAAAAGAAGTCAAATCTAGAAATAGAACAGCTCGTCCAAGAAAAGCGACGATTACGTCGAGAATGGCAATTTTACAGATCGCCTTCCGCACGGCAAAGATTTAAAGACGCCACACGTAAACTCACCAAAGCCTTAAAGCAGGAAGAAGCATATGCTCAACGCCGTTATATAGAGAAACTATCAACATCTTGTAAAAAACACTCACTATGGAGAGCTCACCCCACCCTTTGTTCACCGACAGATACCGTGATGCCCATCAGAAACTCCGTAGGCGGTTGGGCCCGCAGCGATGAAGATAGAGCCAGCACATTTGCGGCTCACCTTCAAAATGTGTTCCAACCAAATCCCGCAACAAATGCGTTTATACTACCAACATTAAGAAGAAGTGACTCTCAGCCTCCACACGCACCAATCGAGTTTCGTCCAAATGTGATCGCCAACACCATCAAAACTCAACTGGACCCCAAAAAATCTTCGGGCTGCGATCTAATAACCCCCAAAATGATTATCGAGCTCCCATATTGTGCGGTATGCACTGTCGCAAAACTCTTCAATGCTATCACAAAACTAGGCCACTTCCCGCAGAGATGGAAAAAGTCGGTAATTATAATGATTCCAAAACCAGGTAAGGATCACACTGTCCCGTCGTCATACAGACCTATTAGCCTATTATCGTGCCTATCAAAGCTCTTCGAAAAATGTCTGCTGAATCAGATTAAACCATTTATAAGACTCCACAACAAAATCCCATCGCATCAATTCGGCTTTCGGGAAAAGCATGGAACTATTGAGCAGGTCAACCGCATAACATCAGAAATACGAAACGCCTTCGAAAATCGAGAATATTGCACAGCAATATTTTTAGATGTCTCCCAAGCATTTGACAGAGTCTGGTTAGACGGCCTAATGCATAAAATAAAATCAACGCTTCCAAATAACACACACAAGCTTCTAAGGTCATATCTCTACGATAGAAAATTTGCAGTCAGATGTAACACAGTTTTATCCGACGATCACACCATTGGAGCCGGAGTTCCACAAGGCAGCGTACTTGGGCCGACACTATACGTCCTCTACACAGCAGACATTCCAACAAGCAGGGAACTAACAACTTCTACCTTCGCTGATGATACAGCTATTCTCAGCCGCTCAAGATGCCCACATACAAGCAACTGCGCAATTGGCTCTCCACCTGGTCGACGTAGAAAAATGGCTATCCGACTGGCGCATAAAAATAAACGAACAAAAATGCAAGCACGTTACGTTTACCCTGAACAGGCAAAATTGTCCACCGCTCAGATTAAACAACACCGTACTCCCTCAAGCAAACGAAGTGACGTACCTAGGAGTTCACCTCGACAGAAGACTCACATGGCGCAGACACATCGAAGCAAAGAGAACACACTTAAAACTAAAAGCCAACAGTCTTCACTGGCTTATTAACGCTCGCTCGCCCCTTAGTCTTGATCACAAGGTTCTGCTCTACAACTCTGTGCTAAAACCTATCTGGACCTATGGCTCCCAATTATGGGGGAGTGCTTGCAATAGCAATATTGATGTGAATCCAGCGAGCCCAGTCAAAGATATTGAGGAACCATCACCGGGAGGGCACCGTGGTACGTTCGAAACGAAAATATACGAAGCGACCTATGAATATCCAGCCGGTCAAGGGATGTTTATAACAGAACAGAAGACAAAGTACTTTGCCAAGCTTTCCTCGCACCCCAACCACCTCGCGAGAGGCCTAATAAGGTTGAGCAGCCGATCCCGTCTTCGTCGCATTGATGACCTACCAACCCGGCTGATAGACTTTGGGGCCACGTCGTGAAATCCTACAGTCCAAGAAGACTGTTAGCTATTGTTTCATTTATAAGATTTGCAAAATTATTGTTAGTCTCAAATTAAGAGAAGGTCGGCAAATAAAAAAGCCAAGTAAACAAAAAAAAA
>JAWNND010000614.1:0-27897 GCA_035043265.1 Drosophila testacea
TAACAATGAGTAAAAAATACATAACATGTGAGTTTGGTTGAGATAGCTTAAAAAAAACAAAGCTCTTCATACATAATATGAACTTGCATCTGATTTTTCCTATGGCAGCTATATGATATACTGATTCGATCTTTACCAAATTTCCTCAGAATGTATCAGTAAATAAGAAAGACTTAACATGTGAGATAGCTCAAAAAACAACAAAGCTATTCATACAATATTATAATTTGCATCTGATTGTTCCTATGGCAGCTATATGATATAGTCATCCGATCTTTACCAAGGTTTCACAGAGTGTAACAATGAGTAAAAAAGACTTAATCTGTGAGTTTGGTTGAGATAGCTTACAAAACCACAAAGCTCTTCATAGAAAGTTTTAATTTGCATCAATTTGTTCCTATGGCAGCTATTTGATATAGTCATTCGATCTTTACCAAATTTCCTCAGAGTTTAGCAGTTAATAAGAAAGACTTAATATGTGAGTTTGGTTGAGATAGCTCAAAAAACAACACAGCTCTTCATACAAAATTATAATTTGCATCTGATTGTTCCTATGGCAGCTATATGATATAGCCATCCGATCTTTACCAAGGTTTCACAGAGTGAAAAAATAAGTAAGAAAGACTTAATCTGTGAGTTTGGTTGAGATAGCTCAAAAAACAACAAAGCTCTTCATACTAAATTATAATTTGCATCCGATTGTTCCTATGGCAGCTATATGATATACTCATCCGATCTTTACCAAATTTCCTCAGAATGTGGCAGTAAATAAGAAAGACTTAACATGTGAGATAGCTCAAAAAACAACAAAGCTATTCATACAATATTATAATTTGCATCTGATTGTTCCTATGGCAGCTATAAGATATAACCATCCGATCTTTACCAAATTTTCACAGAGTGTAACAATGAGTAAGAAAGACTTAATCTGTGAGTTTGGTTGAGACAGCTCAAAAAACAACAAAGCTCTTCATACAAAATATTAACTTGCATCTGATTTTTCCTATGGCAGCTATATGATATACTCATTCGATTTTTAGAGATAGGTGTGTGAGTTTTATGTATACAAAATATTAACTTACATCTGATTTTTCCAATGGCAGATATATGATTTACTCATCCGATCTTTGCCAAATTTTCACAGAATGTAACAATGAGTAAGAAATACATAACATGTGAGTTTGGTTGAGATAGCTCAAACATCAACAAAGTTCTTCATCCAAGTTTTAAATTTCCATCTGATTTTTCCTTTGGCAGCTATATGATGTAGACATCCGATCTTTACCAAGGTTTCACTGCAGAGTGTAACAAGTGAAAGTAAAAAAGACTTAATCATGTGAGTATTTGATAAAGCTCAAATAGAATGACATAGCTCTTTAT
This sequence comes from Drosophila testacea, assembly GCA_035043265.1. Taxonomy (NCBI): domain Eukaryota; kingdom Metazoa; phylum Arthropoda; class Insecta; order Diptera; family Drosophilidae; genus Drosophila; species Drosophila testacea. Next base: position 1,381 of record JAWNND010000614.1, read on the forward strand.
ACAAAATTTTCATACAAATTTAATTTGCCTATTGCTGCTGCTAAATGATACACTCATCCGATATTTACCAAATTAACTTGCATCTGATTTTTCCTATGGCAGCTATTTGATATACTCATTCGATTTTTAGAGATAGGTGTGTGAGTTGTATGTACACAAAATATTAACTTACATCTGATTTTTTCTATGGCAGTTATATGATTTACTCATCCGATCTTTGGCAAATTTTCACAGAATGTAACAATGAGTAAGAAATACATAACATGTGAGTTTGGTTGAGATAGCTCAAACATCAACAAAGTTCTTCATCCAAGTTTTAAATTTCCATCTGATTTTTCCTTTTTCAGCTATATGATATAGTCATCCGATATTTACCAAATTTTCGCAGAGTGTAACAATGAGTAAGAAAGACTTCATCTGTGAGTTTGGTTGAGACAGCTCAAAAAAAACAACAAGCTCTTCATACAAAATTATAAATTGCATCTGTTTTCTCCTTTGGCAGCTATATGATATAGTGGGGGATAGGGTGTGAAAAAGCAAGGCAAAGCTCTGACTTAGCTAAGGCAGAGTGAGTATTCCTTGTTCTGGACACATCAAGTCGACTCACAGGTGGAAACTGCAGCAATGCAGCGTACACTCTTTCCCGCGGGAGAGGACCTCCACGCGGTATCCCCTGGTAACGTACTAGTAGTACGGCTAACTATGAGCGGCGACGTTACCCCGTCTACTCCTAAAAAACCTCATTCCTGTCTATCACCCATCCCTTCTCCGAGACCTGGGCAAGGGTCTTTAAACGGCCCACCCTCAAGTCAGGGGCGTCATGCGACCCGTACCCGCTGACTTAAAGGTTCGCAGCTGAGGGGTAATTCCAGCTGTGTTTGGACGGAGCCTTCCCGAGGCCGGGCAACCTCGGGTCGTATCCAGCCTTGCCGAGGTATGGGGCACTGCCTCGGTCGACCCACTGTCTCCCCAAATCTTCTCGGGCCCGCGGCGCTTGCCTTGTCGAGCAATGCGGGCGATATGAACTATGTAAATGAACCCCCCAACACCAGCCTCGGATATACCGAGACTAGATGATGTCGATACGAGCGATATTGACGAGGAGGCACTACTCGGCTCCAGCCAGGAGACGTTAGTGCAGAATTGCTCAGGTGGTGCGGCTCAGACGAGCACACCCCAATCCAATCCAACAACCGAATCAAACGAAACGGCGAAACAAAGAGTTGATGGTAAGCCCAGGACGGACTACCAAATACTCAAGGCAAAGGCCGGTCGAGCCCGCTTCATCCTTGGCAAGATTGCTAAGAACGAAGCAGAGGGTAAGACCGACCCGCGCGACGCCGAAGACAAGTTAAGATGTAACGAAACGATCGCGCAGTTCGAGGCCCAGCGGGCAAACTTAGCGACGGAACAATCGCAGCTTGGTAAATCAAAGCGCAACAGATCCCAGGAGGAGGGTCAAAACGCGCCCAAGAGAGCCAAGGATGCGAAAGGTGACGCAAGGGCCACCTCGTTTGGGAAAGCCGAGGCACGGCTTTTCAGCGAAGTGGCGAAGGACAACTTGGCCATGGCACTGGTTGACGGGCTCAACGCGGATGGTAAGCTGCTGGCGGAGAAGTGGGGAGAGGTGGAGACCAAACTCTCCGATTTGGTCATGGACCACGTCCTGAGCAAGCCGGGGTGCTCCATCCCCTCCTATGACTCCTCAGCCGTGATACGGGGCCATAGGGTAATCACCTGCGTGGACGAGGGTTCGAGGTTGTTCCTGGCAGAGTGCATAGCTAAGATTAGCGATGCATGGGCTGGGCTTAAGATTAAGCTCATCCCAGCCAGGGACATCCCTCGACGCCCCCGGGCACGTATATGGTTACCCAAGGGCCAAGCGGATCATGACAAGCTCATCCGGACGCTGCGAGTCATGAACCCAGGCATCAAGACCGATGACTGGGTGGTGCTAAAGGCCGAGCAGGTGATGAAGGCGAGCCAGCCCTTCCTCCTTCTAATTAACGAGGAATGTCTGGAGCAGCTGGAGAAAAACGACCACAGGCTGTGGTACGGTGTTCGAAAGGCCAAGATCAAGGTCTTTCGGAACGAACCTCCGGACAACATCCTCGAAGAGGTCGACGACACAAGCGGGCTGTTGAACGACCTAGCGACTCGAGGAGAAGCCAGATGTCGAGACCGACACTGGCAAGACAGTAGCAACTACACACTAATGCCGACCGTCGTTCAGATAAATCTGAAGCGTAGCAGGGTAGCTTCAGACAATCTGGTTGTCCTCCTCCGTGAGGAGGACATAGACGTCGGCATTATACAAGAGCCCTGGACTAGAGACACGACAGTCTTGGGTCTATCGGCACATGGCTATGACATAATTTACAAGAGCTCCGAAGGTAGGCCGAGAGCTTGTATAATAATCAAAAAACTTTATAAAGCACTTTTACTCCCCAGCTTGAGCGAGGAAGATCTGACAGTTGTCAAGATCGACTTGGCCGGAGGGAAAGCGCTGATGATCGCCTCCGCTTACATGCCACATGACCAACAAGCTCCACCAGCAGCCGTGGAAAGACTAGTGGTACAGGCCGAGAAGACCAAAACCGACTTACTGCTAGGATGCGACGCCAACTGCAGACATACGGTATGGGGAAGCACAGAAATTAATGAACGAGGTGAGTCTCTCTTCGATTACATTATAAATAGTAACATGACAATATGCAACCAGGGCAGTACTCCCACCTTTGTCTTCCCCAGTAGTGAGGAGCACCAAGGATGGGAGGAGGTTTTAGACCTCACACTGCTTACTAGCTACAGTCACATTAAGATAAGTAACTGGAGGGTATCCATGCGTCATTCGTTTTCAGACCACAGATACTTACTCTTCGGAATTGATATCGTCGCGATCAAGACCGAAAAATTACGTAACCCACGCAAAACGGACTGGAACAAGTTCGCCAAACTAGTTCAGTCCAAAGTGAAATCTCAGTGTATAAAAGAAAATCTCTCCACCAAAGAAATAGATGAGGAGATTGGCCAGCTAAACAAAATTTTCAACAAGGCATACACGTCATCATGCCCAGTGACGTATGCAAGGAAACAATATCCACCGTGGTGGAATCAGGAACTAGCTAAACTCCGGAAGATCTCAAGAAAAGCCTTCAACCAGAGCTACGCTAGCAAAATATGGCAACCATATAAAGATGCACTAAAGGCATATAAGCAGGCACTATATAAGGCCAAGAAGGACTCATGGGCCAAATACTGCGAATCCATTGAAAACATAAAGGACACGGCCAGAATTGCTAAAATCCTATCAAAAGACCACAACAGCCCAAGTCTGCTAAACAGATCAGACGGGAGCTCGACAATGTCGACCAAAGAATCCTTAGAAGTGTTGGTAGACACACACTTCCCAGGAAACAATGCAAAGGAGAAGCCCCTCCCAATTAACATGTCCCACGACAACAGTGATACAGAAGTAGTAACCAGAGAGAAACTCATCTGGGCGATAAATACTTTTGAACCATACAAAAGTCCAGGACCGGACGGAATAATCCCAAAAATGCTACAAGTCATAGATGAAGACACGATCTCATGGCTCCTAAACATACTAAAAGCCTGCATCAGACAGAACTATGTTCCGTCTGTCTGGAGAGAGGCAAAGGTAATATTCATTCCTAAACCAGGAAGAAGAGGGCATATCCTAGCTAAGGACTATAGACCCATTAGCCTTACATCCTTCAATCTTAAGGCGTTAGAAAGAATTCTGGACATTCACATTCGACACAAAATTGAAGGCAAGCAATCTAAAGACCAACATGCGTACACAAAAGGGAAGTCAACAGAAACAGCACTACACGAAGTAGTGCGGCAAATTGAAAGATCCCTGGAGGCTAAACAATACACGATGGCGGCCTTTTTAGACATAGAAGGAGCCTTCAATAATGTAAATGCGAACTCCATCCTGGAATCCCTCAACGAACTTAAAGTCGAGGGATACATCAGCGCATGGATCGCAACTATGCTAAAGAGCAGGAAGATAACAGCCGACCTGGGTGGCGATAATCTCACGCGATACGTGAGCAGAGGCACACCTCAGGGGGGAGTACTGTCCCCGCTACTTTGGCTAATAAATATGGACAAGATACTGCACCAACTAAACCAAGGAGGAGTGAAGGCAATAGCATACGCAGACGACGTGGTGCTACTGGTCTCAGGCCCCTTTTTAGACACCATAAGCAACATTATGGAAAGTGCACTCCGGAGACTAAACGATTGGGCCAAGTCATGCGGTCTAGGAGTGAACCCAGCCAAAACGGAATTGATGCTCTTCACAAGACGAACAAAGATTCCAGTTTTCAATCTGCCGAAACTTAGCGGGGAAAGATTGAAACTATCAGACAAAGCAAAGTATCTAGGAGTGATACTAGACCCAAAACTATCATGGAAGCTAAATATAGAGGAGCGGGTCAAGAAGGCGTGCATTGCATTCTATTCCTGCAGAAAAACTTTCGGCAACACGTGGGGACTACATCCTAAGATGACTCTCTGGATGTACACGGCAGTTGTTAGACCCATTCTCACATACGGAGCGCTGGTCTGGTGGCCAGCACTGTCTAAAAAATATAACATAGACAAGATCACAAGAATTCAGCGGACAGCATGCGCAGGAGCAACAGGCGCTATGAGATCCTGTCCAACAATGGCTCTGAACGCCATACTGAATCTGCTACCAATTGATTTGCACATCAAAAGTATAGCGTCACAATCGGCCATACGACTCAGGGAGTCAGAGTGCTGGAAGGCCAGAAACACAGGACACAGCAGCATACTAAGCGGCAATCAACTCCGCTCGTCCATGAAGACGGACTACGTAATTGCCAAAACAAATTTTGAACAGAATTTCAAAACAAGAATCCCATCAAGAGAGGAGTGGGCTGTCGAGAACCTGGATGCCACATTTGACATGAAACTCTACACCGATGGATCCAAGATGGACTGTGGTGTAGGGGCCGGAGTATACTCGCCGGACCTGATAGTGGAAAAGTCATTCCATCTACCAGGTCTGGCGAGCGTGTTCCAGGCAGAGACCTTCGCAATAATGGAAGCAGCTAAGCATCTATTAGAGCGTGGACTCAGGAATGCAAATGTGGCATTCTTCTCGGACAGCCAGGCGGCAATCAAAGCACTCAGCTCTGTTCGGCAAAACTCTGTACTAACTACAAACTGCAAACAAGCTCTCAATGCAGTTGGACTCAACAACACTGTTTCTCTGATTTGGATCCCAGGTCATAGGGATCTCGCAGGTAACGAAAAAGCGGACGAGCTGGCCAGACTAGGGTCAGAGATGACAACAACACCAGAAGAGGTGCGCCCACCCCTTAATTCCATTAAACATGAAATCCACAAACTGCACGCCAGTAAAGCTAACGTGAGATGGAAAACTCACGATGGGTGTAGGAAAGCTAAACAAACTTGGCCGGAATACAACAAAAAACGCACTGAAGAGCTACTGAGCAAATCTAGAAAGGACATTGCAAGAATAACAGCAACACTTACAGGTCACTGGCGGATCGGAACACACGCCAGGAAAACAAACCTCCCCTTCAACCAGCACTGCCGCAGCTGCAATGACCCACAGGAGGCAGAAACCCCCGAGCATCTGCTCTGCCACTGCCCAGCTCTAGGCAGGAGCAGACACAGATGGCTTGGGGCACATGAACTCGCGTCGCTAAACGATGTAGGATACATCGCAATAGACAAAATCCTAAACTTCCTAAACCACAGCAAGTGGATTTAGAGGGTTTAGGAAAGATTAACACATTAACACATATACTTATACATAATTTTGACGAGAAGGTACCCCCCCCCCCCTGTGGATCAAAACGGAGCATGCTCCAATTGAAGAGACTGGTTAATCCAGCTCGCCACCTGACCTACCATATGATATTGTCATCCGATCTTTACCAAGGTTTCACAGAGTGTAACAATGAGTAAAAAAGACTTAATCTGTAAGTTTGGTTGAGATAGCTCAAAAAACAACAAATCTCTTCATACAAAGTTTTAATTTGCATTAATTTGTTCTTATGGCAGCTATTTGATATAGTCATTCGATCTTTACCAAATTTCCTCAGAATTTAGCAGTAAATAAGACAGACTTAATATGTGAGTTTGGTTGAGATAGCTCAAAAAATCAACAAAGATCTTCATCCAAGTTTTTAATTTCCATCTGATTTTTCCTTTGGCAGCTATATGATATAGTCATCCGATCTTTACCAAATTTTCACAGAGTGTAACAATGAGTAAGAAAGACTTAATCTGTGAGTTTGGTTGAGACAGCTCAAAAAACAACAAAGCTCTTCATACAAAATATTAACTTACATCTGATTTTTCCTATGGCAGCTATATGATTTACTCATCCGATCTTTAGTAAATTTTCACAGAATGTAACAATGAATAAGAAATACATAACATGTGAGTTTGGTTGAGATAGCTCAAACATCAACAAAGATCTTCATCCAAGTTTTAAATTTCCATCTGATTTTTCCTTTGGCAGCTATATGATATAGTCATCCGATCTTTACCAAGGTTTCACAGACTGTAACAATGAGTAAAAAAGACTTAATCTATGAGTTTGGTTCAGATAGCTCAAAAAACAACAAAGCTCTTCATACAAAGTTTTAATTTGCATCAATTTGTTCCTATGGCAGCTATTTGATATAGTCATTCGATCTTTACCAAATTTTCACAGAATTTAGCAGTAAATAAGAAAGACTTAATCTGTGAGTTTGGTTGAGATAGCTCAAAAAACAACAAAGCTCTTCATACAAAATTAACTTGCAATTGATTTTTCCTATATCAGCTATATGAAATACCCATCCGATCTTTACCAAATTTTCACAGAGTGTAACAATGAGTAAGAAAGACTTAATCTGTGAGTTTGTTTGAGATAGCTCAAAAAACAACAAAGCTCTTCATACAAAATTATAATTTGCATCTGATTGTTCCTATGGCAGCTATATGATATACCGATCCGATCTTTACCAAATTTTCACAGAGTGAAACAATAAGTAAGAAAGACTTAATCTGTGAGTTTGGTTGAGATAGCTCAAAAAACAACAAGGCTCTTCATACAAAATTATAATTTGCATCTGATTGTTCCTATGGCAGCTATATGATATACTCATCCGATCTTTACCAAATTTTCTCAGAATGTAGCAGTAAGTAAGAAAGACTTAATCATGTGAGTTTGGTTGAGATAGCTCAAAAAACAACAAAGCTATTCATACAAAATTATAATTTGCATCTGATTGTTCCTATGGCAGCTATATGATATAACCATCTTTTGAGACTGCTCAAAAAACAACAAAGCTCTTCATACGAAATATTAACTTGCATCTGATTTTTCCTATGGCAGCTATATGATATACTCATTCGATTTTTAGAGATAGTTGTATGAGTTGTATGTATACAGAATATTATCTTACATCTGATTTTTCCTATGGCAGTTATATGATTTACTCATCCGATCTTTACCAAATTTTCACAGAATGTAACAATGAGTAAGAAATACATAATCATGTGAGTTTGGTTGAGATAGCTCAAAAATCAACAAAGCTCTTCATCCAAGATTTTAATTTCCATCTGATTTTTCCTTTGGCAGCTATATGATATAGTCATCCGATCTTTACCAAAGTTTCACAGAGTGTAACAATGAGTAAGAAAGACTTAATCTGTGAGTTTGGTTGAGATAGCTCAAAAAACAACAAAGCTCTTCATACAAAGTTTTAATTTGCATCTAATTTGTTCCTATGGCAGCTATTTGATATACTCATTCGATCTTTACCAAATTTTCGCAGAATGTAGCAGTAAATAAGAAAGACTTAATCTGTGAGTTTGGTTGAGATAGCTCAAAAAACAACAAAGCTCTTCATACAAAATATCAACTTGCAATTGATTTTTCCTATGGCAGCTATATGATATACCCATCCGATCTTTACCAAATTTTCACAGAGTGTAACAATGAGTAGGAAAGACTTCATCTGTGAGTTTGTTTGAGATAGCTAAAAACAACAAAGCTCTTCATACAAAATTATAACTTGCATCTGATTTTTCCTATGGCAGCTATATGATATACCCATCCGATCTTTACCAAATTTTCACAGAGTGTAACAATAAGTAAGAAAGACTTAATCTGTGAGTTTGGTTGAGATAGCTCAAAAACAACAAAGCTCTTCATACAAAATATTAACTTGCATCTGATTGTTCCTATGGCAGCTATATGATATACTCATCCGATCTTTACCAAATTTTCTCAGAATGTAGCAGTAAGTAAGAAAGACTTAATCTGTGAGTATGGTTGAGATAGCTCAAAAAACAACAAAGGTCTTCATACAAAATTTTAATTTGCATCTGATTGTTCCTATGGCTGCTAAATGATACACTCATCCGATCTTTACCAAATTTTCGCAGAGTGTAACAATGAGTAAGAAAGACTTCATCTGTGAGTTTGGTTGAGATAGCTCAAAAACAACAAAGCTCTTCATACAAAATATTAACTTGCATCTGATTGTTCCTATGGCAGCTATATGATATACTCATCCGATCTTTACCAAATTTTCACAGAGTGTAACAATAAGTAAGAAAGACTTAATCTGTGAGTTTGGTTGAGATAGCTCAAAAAACAACAAAGCTCTTCATACAAAATTTTAATTTGCATCTGATTGTTCCTATGGCTGCTATATGATACACTCATCCGATCTTTACCAAATTTTCGCAGAGTGTAACAATAAGTAAGAAAGACTTAATCTGTGAGTTTGGTTGAGATAGCTCAAAAACAACAAAGCTCTTCATACAAAATATTAACTTGCATCTGATTGTTCCTATGGCAGCTATATGATATACTCATCCGATCTTTACCAAATTTCCTCAGAATGTAGCAATAAGTAAGAAAGACTTAATCTGTGAGTTTGGTTGAGATAGCTCAAAAAACAACAAAGCTCTTCATACAAAATTTTAATTTGCATCTGATTGTTCCTATGGCAGCTATATGATATACACCATCCGATCTTTACCAAATTTTCGCAGAGTGTAACAATAAGTAAGAAAGACTTCATCTGTGAGTTTGGTTGAGACAGCTCAAAAAACAACAAAGCTCTTCATACAAAATATTAACTTGCATCTGATTTTTCCTATGGCAGCTAAATGATACACTCATCCGATCTTTACCAAATTTTCGCAGAGTGTAACAATGAGTAAGAAAGACTTCATCTGTGAGTTTGGTTTAGATAGCTTAAAAACAACAAAGCTCTTCATACAAAATATCAACTTGCAATCTGATTTTTCCTATAGCAGCTATATGATATACCCATCCGATCTTTACCAAATTTTCACAGAGTGTAACAATAAGTAAGAAAGACTTAATCTGTGAGTTTGGTTGAGACAGCTCAAAAATCAACAAAGCTCTTCATACAAAATATTTACTTGCATCTGATTTTTCCTATGGCTGCTAAATGATACACTCATCCGATCTTTACCAAATTTTCGCAGAGTGTAACAATGAGTAAGAAAGACTTCATCTGTAAGTTTGGTTTAGATAGCTTAAAAGACAACAAAGCTATTCATACCAAATATCAACTTGCAATTGATTTTTCCTATAGCAGCTATATGATATACCCATCCGATCTTTACCAAATTTTCACAGAGTGTAACAATGAGTAAGAAAGACTTAATCTGTGAGTTTGGTTGAGACAGCTCAAAAATCAACAAAGCTCTTCATACAAAATATTTACTTGCATCTGATTTTCCTATGGCAGCTAAATGAATACACCATCCGATCTTTACCAAATTTTCGCAGAGTGTAACAATGAGTAAGAAAGACTTAATCTGTGAGTTTGATTAAGATAGCTCAAAAAACAACAAAGCTCTTCATACAAAATATTAACTTGCATCTGATTGTTCCTATGGCAGCTATATAATATACTCATCCAATATTTACCAAATTTTCGCAATGATTAAGAAAGACTTAATCTGTGAGTTTGGATGAGATAGCTCAAAAAACAACAAAGGTCATCATACTATTGTTTTATTTGCAGCTGATTGTTCCTGTGGCAGCTATATGATATAGTCATCCGATCTTTACCAAACCTTCACAGAATGTAGCAATGAGTAAGAAATACATAACCTGTGAGTTTGGTTGAGAAAGCTCAAAAAACAACAATGCTCTTCATACAAAATATTAATTTGCATTTGATTTTTAGACCCAGTATTTTAAAAAAGTACAAATGGGTCTATTAAGTTTGTCCAAAAAAAAATGTGCATAACAGGCAGAAGGAGGTGTGGCAGACCCCATAAAGTATATATATTCTTGATCAGCATCAACAGACGAATAGATATAGCCTTGTCCGTCTGTCTGTCTGTCCGTCTGTCCCTTTTTGTGTCACCTAGATCTCAGAGACTATAAGAGCTAGAGGCACCAAATTTGGCATGTAGGTTAATCTATATCTCCCATTGATTAAGTTTGTTTAAGATTTTTGCCACAACCCCATCCGCCCCCGGAAATTGAAAGACAAAATTTCGAAGTCGAATTACAAGAGCACCTCTAAAACTAGCACCTTGGTTTTTGGTACACATAATAAACACTAAGGTCCAAACCTTTCCTGAGAATTTCATTCTCATCTGATAATAAACGCGGAAGTTATTCAACTAACAATGTTACAGAGTTTGGTTGAGATAGCTCAAAAAACAACAAAGCTCTTCATCTTAATTTTCAATTTGCATCTGATTTTTCCTATGGCAGCTATATGATATAGTCATCCGATCTTTTCCAAATTTTCACAGAATGTAGCAATGAGTAAGAAATACTAAATCTGTGAGTTTGGTTGAGATAGCTTAAAAAAAACAAAGCTCTTCATACAAAATATTAACTTGCATCTGATTTTTCCTATGGCAGCTATATGATATACTCATTCGATCTTTACCAAATTTCCTCAGAATGTAGCAGTAAATAAGAAAGACTTAATCTGTGAGTATGGTTGAGATAGCTCAAAAAACAACAAAGCTCTTCATACAAAATTTTAATTTGCATCTGATTGTTCCTATGGCTGCTAAATAATACACTCATCCGATCTTTACCAAATTTTCGCAGAGTGTAACAATGAGTAAGAAAGACTTCATCTGTGAGTTTGGTTGAGAAAGCTCAAAAAACAACAAAGCTCTTCATACAAAATATCAACTTGCAATTGATTTTTCCTATAGCAGCTATATGAAATACCCATCCGATCTTTACCAAATTTTCACAGAGTGTAACAATGAGTAAGAAAACTTAATCTGTGAGTTTGGTTGAGATAGCTTCAAAAACAACAAAGCTCTTCATACAAAATTATAATTTGCATCTGATTGTTCCTATGGCAGCTATATGATATACTCATCCGATCTTTACCAAATTTCTCAGAATGTAACAATGAGTAAGAAAGACTTAATCTGTGAGTTTGGTTGAGACAGCTCAAAAAACAACAAAGCTCTTCATACAAAATATTAACTTGCATCTGATTTTCCTATGGCAGCTAAATGATACACTCATCCGATCTTTACCAAATTTTCGCAGAGTGTAACAATGAGTAAGAAAGACTTCATCTGTAAGTTTGGTTTAGATAGCTTAAAAGACAACAAAGCTATTCATACCAAATATCAACTTGCAATTGATTTTTCCTATAGCAGCTATATGATGTACCCATCCGATCTTTACCAAATTTTCACAGAGTGTAACAATAAGTAAGAAAGACTTAATCTGTGAGTTTGGTTGAGACAGCTCAAAAATCAACAAAGCTCTTCATACAAAATATTTACTTGCATCTGATTTTTCCTATGGCTGCTAAATGATACACTCATCCGATCTTTACCAAATTTTCTCAGAATGTAGCAGTAAATAAGAAAGACTTAATCTGTGAGTATGGTTGAGATAGCTCAAAAAACAACAAAGCTCTTCATACAAAATATCAACTTGCAATTGATTTTTAGACCCAGTACTTTAAAAAAGTACAAATGGGTCTATTAAGTTTGTGCAAAAAAATGTGCATAACAGGCAGAAGAAGGCGTGGCAGACCCCATAAAGTATATATATTCTTGATCAGCGTCAACAGACGAGTTGATATAGCCATGTCCGTCTGTCTGTCTGTCTGTCTGTCTGTCTATCCCATTTTTGAACACCTAGATCTAAGAGACTATAAAAGCCAGAGACACCAAATTTGGCATGTAGGTTCATCTAAATCTTGCATTGATTCAGTTTGAGAACCTTTCAAACTAGCGCCTAGATTTTTAGTATATATAATACTCACTTTAGTCCAAACCTGTCCTGAAAATTTCATTCATATCGGATGATAAGCGCGGAAGTTATTCAACTAACACTGTTACAGGCAAAAGGAAGAAGAAGAGACGCTAGCGACCTCTATGTTTATCAAGTGGCGCCATCTATTGAATGGTACGCAACATTGAAGAACAGTCTTTAGCTTTGCACACATAAAGTACTGGGTCTCCTACTGTCGAGCTTGCTCCACTGTAGCTTACTGCATTTTTTTTTTTATTTTTATTCCTATAGCAGCTATCTGAAATACCCATCCGATCTTTACCAAATTTTCACAGAGTGTAACAATGAGTAAGAAAGACTTAATCTGTGAGTTTGTTTGAAATAGCTCAAAAAACAACAAAGGTCATCATACTATTGTTTTAATTTGCAGCTGATTGTTCCTGTGGCAGCTATATGATATAGTCATCCGATCTTTACCAAACCTTCACAGAATGTAGCAATAAGTAAGAAAGACATAATCTGTGAGTTTGGTTGAGAAAGCTCAAAAAACAACAATGCTCTTCATACAAAATATCAACTTGCAATTGATTTTTCCTATAGCAGCTATATGAAATACCCATCCGATCTTTCATACAAAATTATAATTTGCATCTGATTGTTCCTATGGCTGCTAAATGATACACTCATCCGATCTTTACCAAATTTTCCAGAGTGTAAACAATGAGTAAGAAAGACTTCATCTGTGAGTTTGGTTTAGATAGCTTAAAAACAACAAAGCTCTTCATACAAAATATCAACTTGCATTGATTTTTCTATAGCAGCTATAATGATATACCCATCCGATCTTTACCAAATTTTCGCAGAGTGTAACAATGAGTAAGAAAGACTTAATCTGTAGTTTGGTTGAGATAGCTCAAAAAACAACAAAGCTCTTCATACAAAATTATAACTTGCATCTGATTTTTCCTATGGCAGCTATATGATATACTCATCCGATCTTTACCAAATTTTCACAGAATGTAGCAATGAGTAAGAAAGACTAATCTGTGAGTATGGTTGAGATAGCTCAAAAACAACAAAGCTCTTCATACAAAATTTTAATTTGCATCTGATTGTTCCTATGGCTGCTAATGATACACTCATCCGATCTTTACCAAATTTCCGCAGAATGTAGCAGTAAGTAAGAAAGACTTCATCTGTGAGTTTGGTTGAGATAGCTCAAAAGCAACACAGGTCTTCATACAAAATATTAACTTGCATCTGATTGTTCCTATGGCAGCTATATGATATACCCATCCGATCTTTACCAAATTTTCGCAGAGTGTAACAATAAGTAAGAAAGACTTCATCTGTGAGTTTGTTTGAAATAGCTCAAAAAACAACAAAGGTCATCATACTATTGTTTTATTTGCAGCTGATTGTTCCTGTGGCAGCTATATAGATATAGTCATCCGATCTTTACCAAACCTTCACAGAATGTAGCAATGAGTAAGAAATACATAACCTGTGAGTTTAGTTGAGAAAGCTCAAAAAACAACAATGCTCTTCATACAAAATATGTAGTAGCCGGTTTATTGTTGCTTACCTATACATTTATTTTGAGTGCATATAACACAGGCATTCGCCTATGCCCAACTGCTCAGGTAGAGTATATTTAGCTCGCATATGCAGTTGTCCCACTCTATCCACATCATATGTAGTCATCTCACTCTGACTCTCCTTGTACTGTGCAGAACACTCACAGCCAAGCAAAGAGAGAATTCGAAGTGATCCCGTTACTTGGCAAGCTACAAATTTGTCGCTTCTATTTGCGAACATTTTTGAGCTGCTGCACATTTACATGGCTAAGCCTCGTTCTATTTCGATCTAAAACTAATCAGAGACGCACGCATAAGCGCATAAGTCGTTCTGAAAATTCAAGTAAAGACCACGTGTTCCACTTACTGGAAGTGAAAAGTCTGGTTGATTATAAATCAACTGTTTGTGTTTGTGCCTAATAACCTTAAAAGGAAAAGGGTGAGATTTGTGCGAGTTTTAGAATAATTCTGAAAATGTCTAATGCTGCATTTTAACCGACAGACCGACAATCGAAAATAATACCTTGTCGTCGGCCGGACCGCAGCGTAAGTCGCTTTCGCGCTGTGAATTAAAATATATTTCTCGGTACCCGGCCGGCGAACAATTGTGCAGAGACGCCAACAAGCTCGATTTCTGGCACCTTGGCGTGCTACTCGATGCTCTTGTTACGTACTTTTTGCCAGTGACCGCTTGAGACTCCGCTGGCAGGAGCCGTTATATCGCTTCACTTGTGACGTGTATAAGCATCGTCACGACGTCAAGAGCGAAAGCGACAGCACGAATCATACGTGCAGCGGAAAAGAGACGACAACACTTCTCTGTGAGAGAAGCCCTGGCATTGCCAGCATCAATAAAATAATCTTCTGGAGTAAGAGAGTACCAACCGCATACTCTTTCTTTTTGCGTTGGTCAGTTATATGCACGAATTGCCATCTGCAAATGAGCAGAAAATTGGCTAGCATATAACTCAGGTTAATTTTGAGTTTAAATTTTTTTTAAATCAACTTTTTAAATATATACTTATAATCAACTTCCACCTAAATTTAGTTTAAAAACACATCTGTAAAAATCATGCAGCCACATCGTCTCGTATAATTTCTTCATTATCTTCATATCAGCATCATATAGCAACAAAACACCAACGTCTACGCTTCTTCGATGGGCCCAACGATCAGCAACGGATTAAAGTGTGTGAGTAAAGTGTAAGCATGCCTTTGGCCTGTATATAAATACCTATGTTATTAGTTATTATGCGAGACCCTGTCTGTTCGATTTGCTTTTGATTTTATTGATTTTAATTTGAAAACATTGGAAGTTTATATAATGAGTAAATATCTTAAACCCGTATTCTATATCGTTAGTAGTTGAGTTAATTTGAAAACCCATTATGTTTGAATAAATATAAGTTAAGGTCTAGCTAGTACTACGACAAGGAATTGTCTAATTGTTTTGCCATGAATTAATTGAAATGAAAGCATCTGTTAAGGGGTAACCTCCAAATTCCAATAGTGTTACCAAGGTTGGGTGGGTACAGAAAGGGCGACGATTAACATCTCAGTCACCCTACTGCTGATAATTCGCTTATAACTATCGTTTCTATTATTCTGTGGGTACAGCCCAATTCTCTTGTTTGACCGATCACATTAACTTACAGATAGTGCACTTAAACTTTTCTAAGTAGAGTAAGGAGTTATTTGAAGGCAGCGGAAAGAACCCACGACATTACGACGAGCTTAGCGCAGAGCGACGCTAGAAGTGCACGACCCCAAAGCTTTCATACACCAGTTTCAGAACCTGGTGAACGCCTCAAGAGCAGTTTTGCTTTTGCACACTACATAAAAGAAAATGGCGCCCAACGTGGGGCCTATGGGGCATACTCCATAAAAAGAAAATATCGCCCATACATAGGACCTATGCGACTGACTATATAACAGAAAAGCCACCCAAAACGTGGGGACCGAGACTACAAAAAAAAGGTATGTCGGCCAACACGTGGGATCCAAGTTACATAAATGAATTTTTATGTACCTGAGGCAAGTTAGTTGCATTATCACGAACACGCTCTTTTAATCCATCCATTCAAAATACAAGTTTTTTTTTCCGTCTTGATAATATTAGTGTTGTACTTGGAGTTGCGCAAGCGAAACAAAGCTAACAGCGTAGGAGATGCGATTTCAATTCGAGAATTTACGGATTGGTCGACCACAAGTGAACCTTACTAGCTAGCAATAGCCAACGTACAGCATTAACCTAAGCTATTTAGATTTCTACTCAAACTTCGTTCTCGGAATTGCGACTTTTGAATCCGAAGTGGATTAGTCGACCAGAGCAAGTGTAGTTTCTACTTTAGTTAATTTCTAACAGGACTAGCGCGTATTAGGAATGCAAGTTATTAGAGTATATTGACCAAACTTGTCCAACAAACAGCAACCACGTAGTTTTCAGCAAAAACAAGTTATATAGAGTTATCGGAAGCAAAACAATTAAGACATTGTCGTAGGAAAGCAAAGACCATTTTGATCAATATATAAAACAAATTTCTAATTTTATAATGCCAGTCCGTCGTAGCAACGAGGACTTAGCCACTGCTCTAAGTGGAAATAATACTTTTTGTAACATTTGTAATCAGCCGTTATATATGGTAGATCGTACCGGAGTATCACCGTGTGATCACAAATTTCATTTAGATTGTATAAACATACATCTACAAGAATCAAATAGCTGTCCGACTTGCAAACAACAGTGCACGTTACAGCTACGAACTTCTTCGAGAGACAATCTGCAAGCAGAACTTCTAGCTGCAGATCAGTCGTTAAATGCATCAATTAACGAAGCAGGTAACACCCAATCGACAGCTAATAGACCCACTAAATCTAATACGCTTGGTTCAAGAAGTTCTCGAGCAACACAGGTCGAGGTAAAGGCACTAGCCAGCGCGGTCGCATGGTTACCAGGTCTCAAAATCGAGATAAGCAAACTCGTTCTCAGAATGATATCAGAAGTCAGCACAACATGTCCATTGACTCGACAGGAACAGACAGTAGAGAGTATATAAACAGAACCATTCATGAGGCACTGCAAAATCAGCAGCAACAGCTTACACAAGATTTGACTAATATTATACAAGCCCAACTTTCTAATTTACATGTCAGCCACTTGGTTCAATCATCGGAGCGAGGAAGACACGTAAATTCTCAGAGCCAAGTTGTCAACTCTGACATACCTAATGTGACACCAGCTAGCTCTAGAGAAAATCGAACTAGCGATGGTATAACTAACCAGCCAAGTAGAACTAGTAGTTCGGTTAAGCCGGAAAGAGTTCCCAATATTATACAAAGCTGGCGAATCAGATTCGATGGAGCTAAAGATAGTTTGCAAACCGAAGAATTTCTTTACAGAATCAAAGCTTTAGCCCAACAAAACCTCAACGGTGATTATCAGATCTTGTGTGATCATCTACATTTATTTTTCGTCGATAAAGCGAATGAATGGTATTGGAAATTCCACCGATCGTACCCTCAGTTTAATTGGAATGAATTTTGTCAAGAATTTAGAGAAAATTTAAGGATATAGACACAGATATGGATATCTGGGAAGCGATTAATAGCAGACATCAGTCAGAAAAAGAGCCATTCGAAGAATACCAGTTCCAAATAGAAAGACTCGTTTCTCGACTGCAGTCTCCCATTCCTGAAGAGTCCCTTGTCCGATTGCATATATGTCACTCTAAGCCATCACTTAGGTACGAGCTAATGCATTTAGGTGTAACTACTATGGTACGCTTGAGAGAAGCAATCCGAACGCATGAACAATTTTGCAAACAAGTTAGACCTCAACCAGCCAAGAGCAGTTTTCCTCAACGCTCATATTTATCTCAGATCGAAGAGTTGTCCGAAGAACACGAGTCGGAAGAAGTTTCTGCACTCCAGCGCAAACCTCTTAAGTGTTGGAACTGTCTCAAAGTAGGCCATCGTTTCGACGACTGTCTCGAAGCTCGGATTATCTTTTGCTATGGTTGTGGTAAGAGAAACACTTTCAAGCCCAAATGTCATATTTGTAACCCTTCGGGAAACTGTCCAGCGGATGCACAGGGCAAGCCTGCGCTGTCGCATCCAAGGAAATAGGAAATTTAGGTTCTAGCCAGACTGAAACACCAGCCTTAAGTCTGGACTTAACTGATTCTTCTGAGAATCTGGCACATCACGTGCAACCCAAAATGTTAGCATATCAACCTTATCATGTCCGAATGTCCAATTACATGGCTGCTCGAGGCCGTATTTTTGGCAAGATCGATAGTATAAGATGTCAGCACACGTCTAAACGCTCTACATTGCGAATGCAGAGGTTTTGGCGTAAAGTCCGTTTATGCCGTAAAAAGCTAGTTTCAGCAATAGTCATGGCTGACGACAACAGACTATATACAGATATAAAAATAGAAAATAATGATTATATGGCACTACTGGATTCAGGCGCAACCATCAGTTGTATCGGTGGTAATGCAGCAAAGCAATTCCAGGCGCTCGCAAAAGTACGCAAGTGCTCAGGTCGTATTAAGACGGCTAACAATTCTGAATGTCCTGTCACTGGTAGACTGTCTGCAGATATCACTTATCGCGGCATCACCAAGTGCATTGAATTTTACATTATTCCTGGCCTTAAGCAAGACGTTTATCTTGGAATAGACTTCTGGCAAGTCTTTGGCCTGCTTAATAACATAGGTGTAGTACCACAAAAAGTGGCAGAACTAGATGTAGGTAGAGATGATGATACAGAAATTTTGCCCAAGATTCACACTCTTACCCAATCGCAGCAAGAAGCCCTAGATCGTGTTATTAAAGAATTTCCCTCTTTTGAAAAGGAAGGATTAGGTCGTACCCATCTCATTAAGCATAGCATTGATACCGGCGACTCTAAACCTATCAAACAGAGGCATTGGCCTGTATCACCCGCAAAGGAAAACCTTATGTTCACAGAAATAGAGAATATGTTGTCTATGGATGTCATAGAAGAATCGGTAAGCCCATGGAGCAGCAATTGCGTCCTCGTGAAAAAGGGAGAGAAGCTTCGGTTGTGTCTAGATTCGCGTGAGGTAAACAAATGCACACGTAAAGACGCATATCCGCTTCCACACGTTGACGGCATTCTTAGCCGATTGCCTCCAGCCAGATTCATTACAGGGTTAGACATGAAGCATGCCTTCTGGCAAATTCCACTTGACGAGAAGTCCCGTCAATGTACAAATATAAGGTCATGCCATTCGGCTTATGCAACGCTGCTCAGACCTTATGTCGATTAATGGACATTGTGATTCCACCACATCTGAGAACTAGAGTATTTGTTTACTTAGATGACCTTTTAGTTCTATCAGATGATTTCGATTCTCACATAGCTCTTATAAGCGAAATAGCAGGATATTTGCGTAACGCTCATTTAACCATAAACATTGCTAAATCCAAGTTCTGTATGAAGGAAATAAAATATCTAGGTTTTATTATAGGTTACGGACAGCTTAAGACAGATCCAGATAAGGTCACAGCTGTTAACGAATTTCCTGTGCCCACTTCAGTGAAACAGCTTAGGAGATTCTTAGGTTTAACTGGTTGGTACCGTCGCTTCGTCGACGGATATGCTTCCATCACTCATCCTTTAACAGAATTATTAAAAAGAAACCAAACCTTTAGTTGGAACTCTGAAGCAGAGAAGGCCTTTGAGCAACTCAAGCTAAAGCTAACTTCTGCCCCAATCCTTAGCACGCCTGATTTTTCCAAGCCTTTTCTACTGCTGTGTGACGCCAGTCTGCACGGAATAGGCTGTGTGCACAAGAGGATCAGAACGGTGACGAAATGCCAGTGTCATACATGTCTGTCAAGCTGACTAATCCACAACGCAATTATTCTGTAACAGAGTTGGAGTGTTTAGCAGTAATAAGAGGCATACAAAAATTTAGAGCATATATAGAAGGACAAGATTTTACTGTGATTACAGACCAAGCTTCGCTGAAGTGGTTAATGAATCAGAAAGATTTGTCTGGACGATTGGCACGTTGGTCTATTAGACTACAAGGCTATTCGTTTACTATCCAGCACCGCAAAGGATCCCTTAATGTCGTAGCAGACGCACTGTCTCGTAGAGACGAATATGAGATCTGCGAATTCTCTGAGTCAGGCCCACTAGTTGATTTATCCTCTCCAGAATTCACAGCTCCTGAATATTTAGATTTGATCAAACGCATTAAAGAAAGTTCTTATAGATTTCCAGATCTTGTTGTCGATCGTTTCGTTTACAAGCGCCACATGCTAGTGGAAATTTAAAGCAAGAATGCGATTCTTGGAAACTCTGGATTCCGGAGGGATTGCGAGCTAGTGTTTTACACCGAGCACACAATCCGCCGGACTCTGCGCACTGTGGCACCGGCAAAGTGATTGAAAAGCTGAAGAGATAAGTCTTTTGGCCGAGCATGATCACGCATATCCGTCGCTACGTGTCAACTTGTACATTTTTGGTGTACCCGAAGCAGTACTGACTGATAATGGTTCACAATTCAAGTCAGGATACTTTGAGGCATTTTTAAATCGTTTCGGCGTAACTCATGTGTGCACCGCGATTTATTCCCCGCAAGCAAACGCTAGTGAGCGATTGAATAGGTCAGTACTAGCCGCCATAAGAGCATATGTGGGAGAAGACCATTCTAATTGGGATGCCAATTTAAATGAGATCAGTGGATCACTGAGATGACACTCCCCTAAGTAGGCCCGATTTACTACAACTTGCTCGCGCTAAAGCCAAGGAAACTGTATCTGCCACCCATGACGATAACGCTCGAAGGTATAATTTGCGAAGCCGCGTTATTCGATTTAATCCCGGCTATGTAGTATATGCCCGTAACTTTGCACAGAGCAACGCTAGCAAAAAGTTCAATAGTAAGTTAGCTCCTGTTTTTGTGAAAGCTAAAGTCATTAGTAAAGTAAGTTCTTCTTATTACGAGCTACAGAACGATACCGGAAAGTCTATAGGAGTTTATCATTTAAAAGACATTGAAAACATAAGGTCGCACATATAAACCACCTCTTTTCTATTTATGAGTTCTCGAGATAAGATTCTCGAATCATAAACTGTTTTGTAGTAGCCGGTTTATTGTTGCTTATTTATACATTTATTTTGAGTGCATATAACACAGGCATTCGCCTATGCCCAACTGCTCAGGTAGAGTATATTTAGCTCGCATATGCAGTTGTCTCACTCTATTCACATCATATGTAGTCATCTCACTCTGACGCTCCTTGTACTGTGCAGAACACTCACAGCCAAGCAAAGAGAGAATTCGAAGTGATCTCGTTACTTGGCAAGCTACAAATTTGTCGCTTCTATTTGCGAACATTTTTGAGCTGCTGCACATTTACATGGCTAAACCCCGTTCTATTTCGATCTAAAACTAATCAGAGACGCACGCATAAGCGCATAAGCCGTTCTGAAAATTAAAGTAAAGACCACGTGTTCCACTTACTGGAAGTGAAAAGTCTGGTTGATTATAAATCAACTGTTTGTGTTTGTGCATAACAACCTTAAAAGGAAAAGGACCGACAATCGAAAATAATACCTTGTCGTCGGCCGGACCGCAGCGTAAGTCGCTTTCGCGCTGTGAATTAAAATATATTTCTCGGTACCCGGCCGGCGAACAATTGTGCAGAGACGCCAACAAGCTCGATTTCTGGCACCTTGGCGTGCTACTCGATGCTCTTGTTACGTACTTTTTGCCAGTGACCGCTTGAGTCTCCGCTGGCAGGAGCCGTTATATCGCTTCACTTGTGACGTGTATAAGCATCGTCACGACGTCAAGAGCGAAAGCGACAGCACGAATCATACGTGCAGCGGAAAAGAGACGACAAAACTTCTCTGTGAGAGAAGCCCTGGCATTGCCAGCATCAATAAAATAATCTTCTGGAGTAAGAGAGTACCAACCGCATACTCTTTCTTTTTGCGGTGGTCAGTTATATGCACGAATTGCCATCTGCAAATGAGCAGAAAATTGGCTAGCATATAACTCAGGTTAATTTTGAGTTTAAATTTTTTTTAAATCAACTTTTTAAATATATACTTATAATCAACTTCCACCTAAATTTAGTTTAAAAACACATCTGTAAAAATCATGCAGCCACATCGTCTCGTATAATTTCTTCATTATCTTCATATCAGCATCATATAGCAACAAAACACCAACGTCTACGCTTCTTCGATGGGCCCAACGATCACAACGGATAAAGTGTGAGTAAAGTGTAAGCATGCCTTTGGCCTGTATATAAATACCTATATTATTAGTTATTATGCGAGACCCTGTCTGTTCGATTTGCTTTTGATTTGATTGATTTTAATTTGAAAACATTGGAAGTTTATATAATGAGTAAATATCTTAAACCCGTATTCTATATCGTTAGTAGTTGAGTTAATTTGAAAACCCATTATGTTTGAATAAATATAAGTTAAGGTCTAGCTAGTACTACGACAAGGAATTGTCTAATTGTTTTGCCATGAATTAATTGAAATAAAAGCATCTGTTAAGGGGTAACCTCCAAATTCCAATAGTGTTACCAAGGTTGGGTGGGTACAGAAAGGGCGACGATTAACATCTCAGTCACCCTACTGCTGATAATTCGCTTATAACTATCGTTTCTATTATTCTGTGGGTACAGCCCAATTCTCTTGTTTGACCGATCACATTAACTTACAGATAGTGCACTTAAACTTTTCTAAGTAGAGTAAGGAGTTATTTGAAGGCAGCGGAAAGAACCCACGACATTACGACGAGCTTAGCGCAGAGCGACGCTAGAAGTGCACGACCCCAAAGCTTTCATACACCAGTTTCCGAACCTGGTGAACTTGCCTCACAGAGCACGTTTTGCTTATTGCACACTACAAACTACTCTAACTAGTGCAATTGAGTTATTCCTGATAGGCAGCTATATGAAGATACCCATCCGATCTTTACGCAAATTTATCACAGAGTGTAACAATAGAAGTACACGACCCAAGACTTACATACTGTGAGTTTCCGAGTTTGATGAATATCTCAAATAACAACAAAGCTCTTGCATACTACAAATTACTAATTTGCAATCTGATTGTTCCTATGGCTGCTAAATGATACACTCATCCGATCTTTACCAAATTTTCACAGAGTGTAACAATGAGTAAGAAAGACTTAATCTGTGAGTTTGGTTGAGATAGCTCAAATAACAACAAAGCTCTTCATACAAAATTATAATTTACATCTGATTGTTCCTATGGCTGCTAAATGATACACTCATCCGATCTTTGCCAAATTTTCGCAGAGTGTAACAATGAGTAAGAAAGACTTCATCTGTGAGTTTGGTTTGAGATAGCTTAAAAGACAACAAAGCTATTCATACAATATTTTAATTTGCATCTGATTGTTCCTATGGCAGCTATATGATATAACCATCCGATCTTTACCAAATTTTCGCAGAGTGTAACAATGAGTAAGAAAGACATCTGTGAGTTTGATTAAGATAGCTCAAAAAACAACAAAGCTCTTCATACAAAATTTTAACTTGCATCTGATTGTTCCTATGGCAGCTATATGATACACTCATCCGATCTTTACCAAATTTTCGCAGAGTGTAACAATAAGTAAGAAAGACTTCATCTGTGAGTTTGGTTGAGATAGCTCAAAAACAACAAAGCTCTTCATACCAAATATCAACTTGCAATCTGATTGTTCCTATGGCAGCTATATGATATACCCATCCGATCTTTACCAAATTTTCACAGAGTGTAACAATAAGTAAGAAAGACTTAATCTGTGAGTTTGGTTGAGATAGCTCAAAAAACAACAAAGCTCTTCATACAAAATTTTAATTTGCATCTGATTGTTCCTATGGCTGCTAAATGATACACTCATCCGATCTTTACCAAATTTTCGCAGAGTGTAACAATGAGTAAGAAAGACTTCATCTGTGAGTTTGGTTTAGATAGCTTAAAAGACAACAAAGCTATTCATACCAATATATCAATTTGCAATTGATTGTTCCTATGGCAGCTATATGATATACCCATCCGATCTTTACCAAATTTTCACAGAGTGTAACAATGAGTAAGAAAGACTTAATCTGTGAGTTTGGTTGAGACAGCTCAAAAAACAACAAAGCTCTTCATACAAAATATTAACTTGCATCTGATTGTTCCTATGGCAGCTAAATGATATACTCATCCGATCTTTACCAAATTTTCACAGAGTGTAACAATGAGTAAGAAAGACTTCATCTGTGAGTTTGATTAAGATAGCTCAAAAAACAACAAAGCTCTTCATACAATATTTTAACTTGCATCTGATTGTTCCTATGGCAGCTATATGATATAACTCATCCGATCTTTACCAAATTTTCAAGGCCAATGAGTAAGAAAGACTTAATCTGTGAGTTTGGATTGAGATAGCTCAAAAAACAACAAAGGTCATCATACTATTGTTTTATTTACAGCTGATTGTTCCTGTGGCAGCTATATGATATAGTCATCCGATCTTTACCAAACCTTCACAGAATGTAGCAATGAGTAAGAAATACATAACCTGTGAGTTTGGTTGAGAAAGCTCAAAAAACAACAATGCTCTTCATACAAAATATTAATTTGCATTTGATTTTTAGACCCAGTATTTTAAAAAAGTACAAATGGGTCTATTAAGTTTGTCCAAAAAAAAATGTGCATAACAGGCAGAAGGAGGTGTGGCAGACCCCATAAAGTATATATATTCTTGATCAGCATCAACAGACGAATCGATATAGCCTTGTCCGTCTGTCTGTCTGTCCGTCTGTCCCTTTTTGTGTCACCTAGATCTCAGAGACTATAAGAGCTAGAGGCACCAAATTTGGCATGTATAGTAGGTTAATCTATATCTCCCATTGATTAAGTTTGTTTAAGATTTTTGCCACAACCCCATCCGCCCCCGGAAATTGAAAGACAAAATTTCGAAGTCGAATTACAAGAGCACCTCTAAAACTAGCACCTTGGTTTTTGGTACACATAATAAACACTAAGGTCCAAACCTTTCCTGAGAATTTCATTCTCATCTGATAATAAACGCGGAAGTTATTCAACTAACAATGTTACAGAGTTTGGTTGAGATAGCTCAAAAACAACAAAGCTCTTCATCTTAATTTTCAATTTGCATCTGATTTTTCCTATGGCAGCTATATGATATAGTCATCCGATCTTTTCCAAATTTTCACAGAATGTAGCAATGAGTAAGAAATACTAAATCTGTGAGTTTAGTTGAGATAGCTTAAAAAAAACAAAGCTCTTCATACAAAATATTAACTTGCATCTGATTTTTCCTATGGCAGCTATATGATATACTCATTCGATCTTACCAAATTTCCTCAGAATGAGCAGTAATAAGAAAGACTTAATCTGATAGCTGAATGAAAAAACAAACGTCTTCAAAATTAACTTGCATTGATTTTCCTATGGCGCTATATGATACACTCATCCGATCTTTACCAAATTTCCTCAGAGTGTAGCAGTAAGTAAGAAAGACTTAATCTGTGAGTATGGTTGAGATAGCTCAAAAAACAACAAAGCTCTTCATACAAAATATTAACTTGCATCTGATTGTTCCTATGGCTGCTAAATAATACACTCATCCGATCTTTACCAAATTTTCGCAGAGTGTAACAATGAGTAAGAAAGACTTCATCTGTGAGTTTGGTTGAGATAGCTCAAAAAACAACAAAGCTCTTCATACAAAATATCAACTTGCAATTGATTTTTCCTATAGCAGCTATATGAAATACCCATCCGATCTTTACCAAATTTTCACAGAGTGTAACAATGAGTAAGAAAGACTTAATCTGTGAGTTTGGTTGAGATAGCTCAAAAAACAACAAAGCTCTTCATACAAAATATAACTTGCATCTGATTGTTCCTATGGCAGCTATATGATATACTCATCCGATCTTTACCAAACCTTCACAGAGTGTAGCAATGAGTAAGAAATACTTAATCTGTGAGTTTGGTTGAGAAAGCTCAAAAAACAACAAAGCTCTTCATACAAAATATCAACTTGCAATTGATTTTCCATAGCAGCTATATGATATACCCATCCGATCTTTACCAAATTTTCACAGAGTGTAACAATGAGTAAGAAAGACTTCATCTGTGAGTTTGGTTGAGATAGCTCAAAAAACAACAAAGCTCTTCATACAAAATTATAATTTGCATCTGATTGTTCCTATGGCAGCTATATGATATACCCATCCGATCTTTACCAAATTTTCACAGAGTGTAACAATAAGTAAGAAAGACTTCATCTGTGAGTTTGGTTGAGATAGCTCAAAAAACAACAAAGCTCTTCATACAAAATTATTAATTTGCATCTGATTGTTCCTATGGCAGCTATATGATAAACCCATCCGATCTTTACCAAATTTTCACAGAGTGTAACAATGAGTAAGAAAGACTTCATCTGTGAGTTTGGTTGAGATAGCTCAAAAAACAACAAAGCTCTTCATACAAAATATTAACTTGCATCTGATTGTTCCTATGGCAGCTATATGATATACTCATCCGATCTTTACCAAATTTTCACAGAGTGTAACAATGAGTAAGAAAGACTTAATCTGTGAGTT
>JAWNND010000615.1:0-18706 GCA_035043265.1 Drosophila testacea
CATAATGTTACTATAGTCACATTACATACATATTAAAATGGCGGACTGAATGAAGTCAAAATGGTGGACATAATGTGACCATTTTTCGTCACATTCATGGAAAAATGGCGGCAAATGAGGTCAAAATGGTGGAGATATTGTGACCATAGTCGTTACAAACATAGAAAAATTGCGGACATAAAGAGGTCAAAATGGGGGACATAATGCGACCATAGTCACATTATATACATAGTAAAATGGCGGACAGAAAGAAATCAAAATGGTGGACATAAGTTGACCATTGTCGTCACATTCATAGAAAATCAGCGGACAGAATGAGGTCAAAGTGGTGGACATAATGTGACCATAGTCGTTACATACATAGAAAAAATGGCGGCAGAAAGAGGTCAAAATGGTGGACATAATGTGAACATTGTCGTCACATTCATGGAAGAATGGCGGTCAGAATGAGGTCAAAAAGGTGGACACAATGTGACCATAGTCGTTACATACATAGAAAAATGGCAAACCGAAAGTGGTCAAAATGGTGGTCATAATGTGACCACAGTCGTTACATTCATAGACAAATGGCGGACAGAAACAGGTCAAAACTGTGGACATAATGTGACCATTGTCGTCACAATCATGGATAAATGGCGGACAGAATGAGGTCAAAATGGTGGACATAATGTGACCATAGTCGTAACATTTACAAAAAAAATGGCAGACAGAATGCCATTTTTCACATTTATAGAAAAACAGCGGACCGAAAGTGGTCATAATGTGACCACAGTCGTTACATTCATAGAAAAATGACGGACAGAAACAGGTCAAAATGGTGGACCTAATGTGAGCATTGTCGTCACATTCATAGAAAAATTTCGGGCCGAATAACGTCAAAATGGTGGACATAATGTGACCATAGTCGTTACATTCATGGAAAAATGGCGGTCAGAATGAGGTCAAAATTGTGGACATATTGTGACCATAGTCGTCACATACATAGAAAAATGGGGAGAAAAAGAGGTCAAAATGGTGGCCATAATGTGACCACAGTCGTCACACTCATAGAAAAATGGGGGAGAAAAAGAAGTCAAAATGATGGACATATTGTGACCACAATCGTCACACTCATAGAAATATGGGGGAGAAAAAGAGGTCAAAATGGTGGTCATTATGTGACCACAGTCGTTACATTCATAGACAAATGCCGGACAGAAACAGGTCAAAACTGTGGACATAATGTGACCATTGTCGTCACAATCATGGATAAATGGCGGACAGAATGAGGTCAAAGTGTTGGACATAACGTTACCATAGTCGTCACCTTCATCGAAAAATGTCGGACAGAAACAAGTCAAAATGGTGTACCTAATGTGAGCATTGTCGTCACATTCATGGAAGAATGGCGGTCAGAATGAGGTAAAAATGGTGGACATATTGTGACCACAGTCGTCACAATCATAGAAAAATTGCGGACATAAAGAGGTCAAAAAGGTGGACATAATGTGACCATAGTCGTTATATACATAGAAAAATGGCAAACCGAAAGTGGTCAAAATGGTGGTCATAATGTGACCACAGTCGTTACATTCATAGACAAATGGCGGACAGCAACAGGTCAAAACTGTGGACATAATGTGACCATTGTCGTCACAATCATGAATAAATGGCGGACAGAATGAGGTCAAAATGGTGGACATAATGTGACCATAGTCGTAACATTTACAAAAAAAATGGCAGACAGAATGCCATTTTTCACATTTATAGAAAAACAGCGGACCGAAAGTGGTCATAATGTGACCACAGTCGTTACATTCATAGAAAAATGACGGACAGAAACAGGTCAAAATGGTGGACATAATGTGGCCATAGTCGCTACATTCATGGAAAAATGGCGGCAAAATGAGGTCAAAATGGTGGAGATATTGTGACCATAGTCGTAACAAACATAGAAAAATTGCGGACAGAAAAGAGGTCAAAATGGGGGACATAATCTGACCATAGTCGTTACATTCATGGAAAAATGGCGGCAAAATGAGGTCAAAATGGTGGAGATATTGTGACCATAGTCGTAACAAACATAGAAAAATTGCGGACAGAAAGAGGTCAAAATGGGGGACATAATGTGACCATAGTCACGTTACATACATAGAAAAATGGCAGGCAGAAAGAGGTCAAAATGGTGGACATAAGTTGACGATTGTCGTTACATTCACAGAAAAACAGAGGATCGAAATAGCTCAAAATGGTGGACGTAATGTGAACATTGTCGTCACATTCATCGAAAAATGTCTGACAGAAACAAGTCAAAATGGTGGACCCAATGTGAGCACTGTCGTCACATTCATGGAAAAATGGCGGTCAGAATGAGGTCAGAGTGGTGGACATAATGATACCATAGTCGTAACATTTACAAAAAAATTGCAGACAAAAATGCAATTTTTCACATTTAGAAAAACAGCGGACCGAAAGTGGTCCAAATGGTGGTCACATCTGCTGAATACACTCTTTGGGCACCTGATGTACATTCTTTTGTGCCAGTTTTGAGGCTGATTTGGACCAGCTCGTTTGGGGCTCCAACAATTCCAGAACATAGCCATGTTGTACAGCTGTCTGTACATAGGGTTGCATATTCCATATCATCATATTGGTATTGTCCACAATAATGGGACTCCAGCCAGAGGCAGCCCTTTGTCTCACTCGCTGGTGGTTCCACTCATGGGCATCTGGTACATAAGTGGGATTGTATTCGTAGCCACGTTGGGTATAAAAATAGTCATCGCTGCTAAAAACAAAATCCTGGACCTTATACTGTTCGAGAAGTCGAGCTTGTTGTAATAGGGATTTAGCCATTGTTGATTTGCCGCTACCAGGAGCTCCACGCATGATGATCATTAATTTTTGGCCAGCCTGCACTTTTTTGCAGATTTCATTAAATTCTTTACTGTTGTTGTTTACGCTGCTGGGGCACATCTTTGGAGAGGCCGTTGTTGCTGGCGCAATGTATTTGTTTGTGTTATTATTGTTGTTTTTGCCCTCTTCCTTTATGGCAAGCTTCTCGTTAAACCAAAGCGTCATATTTTCTGATTGCTCAGCAACATTTCCCGCTGCCGACATTGTTGCTGCTTTTGCTGATTCTTTGGTTTGCCCTGTCATCAAAATTGAAGGATATGTATATCATTTAAGTATGGTCATTACATATATATAAATTCGAGAACCAACTAAAGTCTGCATTATAATCCAAGCAGGTGCTTATTTCTGCAAGCTCCGATTTGAGCAGCTGTCGTTTGAAAACAAAGCTAATAAAATTTAAAACCTAATCCATTTTGTAAAAGGTAATAAACAATCAGTATCTAAGGATTAAGCTGAACAATTTTCGAGCTATTCAAATTGTCAAAAATAAAGCACACTTCTTTATATTTTATTTATACGATTGTCTTTGTACATAAAAGAATAAAAATCTGCTTAGATTTAAAAGAGTTAACGAATATAGGCAACAAAAATTGGGTTAACTAAAATCCATCGACGAATTTAGAAACGAATTCGGAACAAACTGAATCTATTAAATCAAACGGCAGTTATATTCACTTACTCAGCTATTTTAATAATAATATTTGGCTTATTCATTTACAGGCTTACAAATATTAGAAATTAAATCTTAGAGTATAAATGTACATAGTAAGTATATCTTGTATATTATACAAATTCTATATACTCACATTGCTTTTTAAAAATATCATTGGAAGTACTTTGACTTTGTTAAAAAAGAGCACCCAATAGAACTTGATAAGTGAAAACAGAGATTTTCAAATTGTAATTAAACCAATGGTAAAAAAAAGAAACAAATGAATTAATCAATGTTGACAATTCTTTTTGAAAGACACCTTTTCCTTACAATATATAAAATAAACTCTTCTTTTTAGCTTATTAGTAAAAAAGAACAAAATGATAAGAGGGTGCTTAGTAATAAGTGCGGGGGAATGTCTAATGTATCTTGGATGAACACAAAATAATACGAATGTAAATTTCAATAGACTGTTAATTTTGTAAGATATGGCATACAAAATACAAAAAAAAAGTAGGATTTGAAATGAGGTAGCACAACAAAATTCATTTGTTGTGCGTCTGTTGCTGTATGTGTTTCATATGTATATTCTTAAGTAGATGGAACCAGTAACTGTCTAGTTGTGGCTCGGACCTGTATTGGCACTTGGTGCGAATGATCAAAAATTTTTCGAGTGACGCGACGCCGAAAAGATTTTGACACGAAGCAAGCCGGGATTAACCTCCTGCCAGCTGAAAAAGCGTATGCATTTAGCATTTAAAACATGTTGATTTAAATAGATTTAATAATCATTAACTTACCGCAAACGACGTTCGGCCAGTCTGGCCTTTACCCTCTTCTTAATGGTGGATACACCATTAGCGCTATGTAATCCTCGGCCTGTTATAATAAACAAATGCTTATAGACGCGGGTGCAATTGCGCAGCACGGTGATATGACGATCCAGAAACAAATCCAGGCAACTAACCGCCTCCATGGTATGCAGATAGTGCAGATCTAAAAGATCTGGATTGTTTTGCGTATGCTTGTGCACCTCCATGATGCAATTGGCGGCACGATGATTGAACACATCATTCTTCTTCTTGTGCAACTGTGCCATCTCCGAAAAGTATAAGGCAACGCTGCCGTTGCCCTGCTGTATCGCCTGCTTGGCCTTCAGATAACACTCGGCTCTCAGCTGGGAATGATGGGCGGCCAGATTGCGGGTCTCTTCAAAATCCCGCAATGCCGCACTTTTCGCCTCCTCATGCAACTGCGGTGACTGTGATTTGGTGTTGCCCGGTCGCGGGCTGGAAGATTTCACCCACGGGGGCTGTTGCTCTTCCTGTTTCTCCTCGGCATTGAGCTGTTGGGAAATGCATGACACTTTTAAATAAGTATTCTTTTTTTTCTAGTTTACTTCACCTACCTTTTCTTTTTCGCGCAGTGCCTGTTCATAGAGCTCGGCACCAGTTAGCTCGCTTTGTAGATCGCTACCCAGGATTTCTACGGTCTTTACGTAGCTGTTTTCTGTGGCTGTAAAGATCTCCAGTACAGTATCATTGGGTATATCGGGAAATTTCTCGCACAGCTTCATTTTGGTCAAGTGCGTTGCAATGTCGTTGGGCTTTTGACGCATGGCCTGGGATGCCGCTTGTTGTTCACTATTGTAGATGCTCCAAGCCAACTCCATGTCGAGCAGTTCATTGACATTGCCTGGCGATTCACTGCATTCCGAATATTTAGGATTCTTGAGCAGTCGTGCAAATTGCTCATCGTCACGCAATGTTTGCTGACGCTGTTCCTCCAATTGATTCTGTTTGGCTTCCACCCAAACCATGTAGAGTTGTTTGGCAAGCTGGCGCGGCACAAACACTTTGGTAGGTGATGGCTCTGGCTCTATTGGCAGCATTTCGCCTTCCCATTGAAAATTGCTGCGCAACTGATCAATTAAACGTTCATCCAATTCCATTTCCAACAGGGCATTATCCTCCGAATCATCGTCATCCTCATCGGCAGTGACTGACACTGGTGCTGTCTCAACTGGAAGCAGTGGTTGATCCAAAACTCCATTCCGTATATCACGAATCTTGCGAGTATGCTCCGAGTACTGATCATCGCCCAGTACAAAGCAGTTTTCAACATGCGCTTGCAATTCCTTGTTCACATTGTTGCTGCTGGTTGTTGTGGCAGCGTTGCGTCTAGGTCGCGGCTGACGTTGAGGTTTGGCACTGTTTTTGCTAACGATTGGTGGGGACAGAGCGGATGGCGCTGATGTTTGTAAAAGAATATTGTTGCTGTTACAAGAGCATTGAAACTGCTCGGCTTCCAGCAACGATGCCTCATCACCATAATCAGCTGCATCCCCATTTAGCTCATTTTCTTTAATCAATATATCCACTGCCCAGGCAACATTGGCGTTGCATTTGACATATAAATCCCAGAGGCCAGGCAGCTGTTTATTTGGATACATTTGACGCAGCAGCACAAAATTATCCGCCTCGTTGGGACAATTTATGCTATGACGCTGCAAAGGCTCACAGGTGGCATCTATTGATAATGCCGAAACAGCAGTCGACATTCGCTCATCGCGTAGCAAATCTACCAACGTATTTTTACCTGTGGCCGCAGCACTTGTAACAGGTGTCTGCACTTTCTGCTCGTCCAACTGTCCCCAGTAGCTTGGCGCATTTTGCTCATAAGGTATCCAGTTTTGAGCGTTGACATTTAGCTTAGGGGTCTCAACATTGGTCGACCACGATGCACGATCATCTACTTGGGCATTTTTATTAACGCTTTCCGACGGCAGTGGCTGTAACTGTGGTGCAGGCAACGCTGGCAGCGGCGGTTGTAACCGCAGTTGTGGTAATGAAACTGTGTATTTGGTTTCCTTCAAGAGCTGTTAATTAAAATAAGATTCAATATAAAATTATAATTTAAATTTTAAAACATATATTGACATACCCGTAAGAGCACGGGAACACTGGCCCTTTCGTAGCGATCGAGCATTCGTTGAATACACTCTTTGGGCACCTGATGTACATTCTTTTGTGCCAGTTTTGAGGCTGATTTGGACCAGCTCGTTTGGGGCTCCAACAATTCCAGAACATAGCCATGTTGTACAGCTGTCTGTACATAGGGTTGCATATTCCATATCATCATATTGGTATTGTCCACAATAATGGGACTCCAGCCAGAGGCAGCCCTTTGTCTCACTCGCTGGTGGTTCCACTCATGGGCATCTGGTACATAAGTGGGATTGTATTCGTAGCCACGTTGGGTATAAAAATAGTCATCGCTGCTAAAAACAAAATCCTGGACCTTATACTGTTCGAGAAGTCGAGCTTGTTGTAATAGGGATTTAGCCATTGTTGATTTGCCGCTACCAGGAGCTCCACGCATGATGATCATTAATTTTTGGCCAGCCTGCACTTTTTTGCAGATTTCATTAAATTCTTTACTGTTGTTGTTTACGCTGCTGGGGCACATCTTTGGAGAGGCCGTTGTTGCTGGCGCAATGTATTTGTTTGTGTTATTATTGTTGTTTTTGCCCTCTTCCTTTATGGCAAGCTTCTCGTTAAACCAAAGCGTCATATTTTCTGATTGCTCAGCAACATTTCCCGCTGCCGACATTGTTGCTGCTTTTGCTGATTCTTTGGTTTGCCCTGTCATCAAAATTGAAGGATATGTATATCATTTAAGTATGGTCATTACATATATATAACTGCGCAGTAATCTTTTAAGCTACACACGCAGTTATCGCGCCAGTGAAAGATCCTCACACACGTACAAAACAAATACGAACCTGATTCTTAACGCATTTACCTCCAAATTGTGCCCCAATTCTTAGTGTGTAACTTAAAAAAACGCAACTCTAAATTAGTTACTTGCAAATAACTTTTATGTTGCTAATTTTGAGCGCTGAATGTATAACCACTTTACTTTCCCAAAACATTGTACAATGCAGATTAGAGATTATCGACACGTCCGATTATATTATCGATACGTAAACATTCTGTTCATTATCAGCACTGCAAGGTGCTGCTTGGCCTTTTATAGTATGCTGTTTATGCTAAAAATGTGCTTGGATTCAATTAAGCAAATCAAAAATAAAACATCAGTTATTTTTATTTTTATATTGATAGAATGCTAATTTAACTGATATTTAAACTACATTAATTTTGGTAACAAACTTAATTTGCAAGGGAAATTTGCGGGACTTGCCAGCATACTAGTATTTTCAACACGAGCATCGTGCAATGCTCAGCACTACTATCGATATTTATTTGTTGCACTGTATTATCGATTGCGAAGAAGAACAGCTGCATTCGGCATTACTAACACATTCGCAATTCGCGAAATTAAACTTTCATTTCTTAAAAGGAAATAATACGAAAATGACTGATTGGGTTAAAATAGCAGAGGATCAGGAGGTGCCTAAAATAAAGGTTAACTCCAACTCGGATGTACCGGCTGTGGCAACAACAGCTAGCAAGGACAACGAACCGGATGTCGTGGACCCAGCGGAAACAAGTCTTCTGATTAAGATATTGGGAAAAGGATTGGTTAACACAAAGTTATCATTGGATATTCAACAAAAGAATCCTAATTCGCCGTTGCATTCAGTAAAAACGTTTGAAGCATTACATTTGAAGCCGGAACTTCTTAAGGGAATTTACGCGATGGGCTTCAATACGCCATCAAAAATTCAAGAGACCGCGTTGCCGACGCTCCTTGCCGATCCGCCGCAAAATATGATTGCACAAAGTCAATCTGGAACTGGAAAAACCGCTGCTTTCGTCCTGGCAATGCTAAGTCGCGTAAATACTGCTTTAGATCATCCGCAAGTTCTCTGCTTGTCGCCCACATATGAGCTTGCAATACAAACTGGCGAAGTGGCAGCACGCATGGGTCAATTTTGTCCTGAAATTAAGCTCAGATTCGCTGTTCGTGGTGAAGAAGGTACTATCAAATCCAATATTAAAGTATTAAAAATGTCAGTATACTAAATTAAATAGCTTATATCGACTGTCTGTTGGTATATCATTTTTAAAAATTGCATCACGTGGTCCTTCGAGTTATCGAGATAACTTGTTCCCTGCAAATTAGGGCAATACAAACATAAGTCAGAGTGAGGACACATCTTTTACAATATACTAATTAACTTTATATGCTATATTTCAGTTGATCGTAACTCAAAGATTACCGAGCACATTTTGATTGGAACACCTGGAAAAATGCTGGACTGGGGTCTTAAGATGCGTCTGTTTGATATGAAAAAAGTACGAGTTTTTGTACTAGATGAGGCAGATGTTATGATTGCAACACAAGGACATCATGATCAATGCATCCGTATTCATAAAATGCTTAATCCCCAATGTCAGATGTTGTTCTTCTCAGCTACATACGACAAAGAAGTTATGGACTTTGCACGCTTGATTGTATCTGAGCCAACAATAATTCGATTGATGCGTGAGGAGGAATCTCTTGATAATATTAAACAATATTATGTTAATTGCAAAAACGAAGATGGCAAATACAATGCAATCCAGAATATTTATGGTTGCATTAGCATCGGCCAGGCAATTATATTTTGTCATACGCGCAAAACTGCTGCTTGGTTGGCAGCTAAAATGACAGCCGATGGTCATTCTGTGGCAGTGCTATCTGGAGACTTGACCGTTGAGCAGAGACTTGCTGTTTTGGATCGTTTTAGGTCCGGGCAGGAGAAAGTTCTAATTACAACCAATGTCTTGTCACGCGGCATTGATATCGAACAAGTGACAATTGTTGTTAATTTCGATCTCCCTGTCGATCTTCGTGGCAATGCCGATTGTGAGACATATTTACATCGTATTGGACGTACTGGTCGCTTTGGAAAGTCTGGCATTGCTATAAATCTAATTGATGGGGAGAAAAGTATGACCGTCTGTCGTGCTATCGAGAAGCACTTTCAAAAGGACATCATCTATTTGAATACTGATAATGCGGATGATATTGAAAAGATTGGAAACTGAATCATTATAATCATTCCCTAGTATAGCATTAAACAAAGAAAACATTTGTGAAATTTCTCTTGAAATAAAAACTCTTTCTGAATTACGCATTCATAAAAAAATGAATTATATTTGTTTTATTAAATTTAATCTGTCTTTTTCGGACGTGTTAACAAATAACATTGGCATTCTTAGCCGGTTACAAGATATAGAATTTTATCAAAATCATAATTCTTATAGTAATTCTCTGTACATTAGTTCAACTTAAATATTATTAGGACGATTCTTAATTTTAATTGCAGAGGAATTTTATCGCACTGTCCAAAACATTTGCTACACACTTTATCCCAAATCTTAGGGTCGATGCCATCACTCGTACCAATTTCAAAACTGTTGATTTCAAAATTGTTATCCCGGATACTATACCGTGGATTATCATCAGAACCGTTACAACTTTTACTCGGCCGAGGGCTTTTAAAACTGTTATTCCAATTACGATTACAATTATTACTCGACCCAGGTTAATCAGCAGTGGTGGCAAAACCTGATTGATAGAACATGGCCCATTATACAATATCAAAACTGTTGATTTTACAATTTTATAATTTAGGCATCCAAGTCTCAGGAAGAACAGACCTTTTAGAAGTGCACAAATGGGAACCGACCAAATGTATATTACACAAATAGCAGATCCGAGAAAGAGGCACAGACAGATATTTTTCAAAGTCAATTTTTTTGATAAACTGATGGAAGTGAATTTCTTATATATAGTATGGTAACCGCTGTCGTGGCCATAATTTGTCTGGCCGTGGTAATGGCTACAGTCCTGATTTGGACGCTGATATATGCTATGGCTGTCGTATTTTTGATCCTGGTTGCTGCGATTCTTTTCGTAATGGCTATAGTCCTGATTTGCACGCTGATGTCTGTAATTGAAGTCGTATTTTTGATCCTGGTTGCTGCGATTCTCTTCGTAATTGCTATAGTCCTGGTTAGGACGCTGATATCTGATATGGCTGTCGTATTTTTGATCCTGGTTGCTGCGATTCTCTTCGAAATGGCTGTAGTCCTGATTTGCACGCTGATGTCTGTAATTGAAGTCGTATTTTTGATCCTGGTTG
This sequence comes from Drosophila testacea, assembly GCA_035043265.1. Lineage (NCBI taxonomy): Eukaryota > Metazoa > Arthropoda > Insecta > Diptera > Drosophilidae > Drosophila > Drosophila testacea. Next base: position 10,644 of record JAWNND010000615.1, read on the forward strand.
CTGCGATTCTCTTCGGAATGGCTATAGTCCTGGTTAGGACGCTGATATCTGCTATGGCTGTCGTATTTTTGATCCTGGTTGCTGCGATTCTCTTCGGAATGGCTGTAGTCCTGATTTGGATGCTGATATCTGTTATGGCTGTCATATTTTTTATCCTGGCTGCTGCAATTCTCTCTATTATTATTCTTTCGATTATTGTTTCCACGATCATTTTTGCGGTGGCGGCTGTCATGCCAAGCCTGATTACTTGATGTGTTGTAGCTATAGTAATAATAATTATTATTCTTGTTGTTAAATCCATGATCATTTCTTGGTTTTGACTTGTCCTTTTGATCGCCGCTGCTGTGCTGTGATTGGTTGTGGGATTTCCATTGATTATTGTTATACTTCTGATCCTTGTATTCTGATCTAGTGTCATATTTTCGTTGACTGCGCTTTTCTTGACGACTTGACTGACTTTCTAATTTTTTTCGTTGATAATCGCGATCGTAAAGGAAACGCTGCGTAAGGTCGGACACCACTACATAAGCTTTGTTTATCGACTTGCATAGGTCTAGTCCTTTATTTGTTTGACCCGGATTTTTGTCTGGATGGTGTTTTAAAATAAGCTTACGAAATGCATTTTTTATTTCTGTAATTTTGCTTTTGGGTCAACACCCAAAATTTCATAGTAATCCACAAATTTGCCATTGTATGTAAATTTGCTTCGTTCAAACTGTTGTTCCAAATGTGCAAGCACGATCTACGGACACGGTTGCATCTGCGACGACAGGACGACAGTTCGCTTGATGATTACAATCGATAACAGTAAACACTGATTATCGCTCTTTATAGGCGCTTCATTTTAATTTAAAATTTAAATGGAAATTATTATTGAAGTTGTTAATTAACATTGCTCCCATTTTGCGAGTAGTTGAAGAAATTGAAATTATTCTAATTTCATATGTGAGAAAATCTTGACATTTTGTTGCTGTAGTTTTGATGGACCATCAACGAAGATCAACTGATTTTAAATAAGCCTTCTACATAAATTAAGTACAAGCTAACTAGCTTGCACTTGGATCTCGTAATTAAAGACATGTAGAGTATACATATACTATTACCATTTCATATATTCATAGAGAATTACTGCATTAAAATACGCATTAAAATTTTATGGTGTTCATTTTTTCAATCGTAACTTTTAACTTTATTTCATATTATTATTATTATATTATTATTGTGGTGGAATCTGAAGGGTTAAACTTGCCAAACTCTTAAATAACAAAACTATATCATTAATTAACTGCGGTACCATTACAAATATTATTCGTGCCGCGTAATATTAATATTACGAAGAGTTAATATTACGACTCTATCCAATTTGAAAAAGGCTAACCTCAATATTCTAAAAACTAGGTATATTAATTCCGGGGATATCAGACGGAGGATTATTAATAATAATAATAATAATTTATAATAATTTATTATAAAAATGGCAACTGCAACATAAAACAGACACCTAATCTGATTTGGATTAAGATAACTGCTGTTGTTTTGTTGTTGTGTTTTGGTCCAGGTGTTTGGTTCTGGTTTACTGGTATTATTCCGATCCTGATCATTGTTCGGTTCACTGGCATTATTCTGATCCTGATCATTGTTACGTTTGTTCTCTTGGCTTTCCTTCTTATTTGCTTTATTTCTGTTTCTTCTTCGTTTTGATTTGCTTTGTGTGCTTGGGCCCGGCTCACTAGCATTATTCTGATCCTGATAGTTATTGTTATGATAAGTATTTTCTTCTTTGTAGCTCCCATTGTTCCTTTGTTGATTTATATTCTCATCATACCTTCGATCGTACTCAATACGCTTCGATGAGTCGGAAAGCACAGTATATGCTTTGATAATTAACTTACACAGTTCAAGTTCTTCAAGGGTTTGTCCTGGGTTTTTATCTGGATGGTAATTTAAGATTAGCTTTTTATAAGCTTTGTTTATTTCAGGGTTATTGGCTCTATAGTCAATGCCCAAAAGTTTATAGTAATTAACAAAACCGGTGGCCATTGTAAGTAATTTATAGTAAGCCTTAGTAACCAAGGTATTCAAATTTGCTACGGTCAGTTGTTATCGTGGCAGCAGATTGCACATACGAGGGTTGACTGGTCTAAATGGGAAAACTCAATTTTTTTTTGGCAATTCAGCTTATGGATTACACTATCAAATTAAATTATACTTGGATAAATGTTAAATAATGTTCAATTTGGCAAGATTAATGAAAATAACTTCAACTGAATTATGATGGAATAACCGTACCATCCTCAAAAAACTTGTGATTTTCTACACAAGGCCAATAAGTTATCAGCCGACTCTCGTATTTCTCATGCAACTAGGCTCACACTGCGTCTTAATTTAAAATGGCACAGAGCAACAAACAGTGTTGCATTTTGACATCTGAGCTTTAGAAACCTGAGTTGCCTCACACACATATCGATAAGAAAAACTACCGAGAGATCGATCACTTGTTAAAAAATTAAGAATATTTATTAAATTTTCTTTATTGATTATCGATTTGAGCAAAAATATTTATCCCTGGCCTGTTGCCCATTTCCAGATTTTTGATAAGGCATTTACTGATGTGGACACCGCAGACGACGCAGACTCTCCACTTTGAGTTGAAGCCTTGCTTGTTGTCCACTGCCAAGCTTTCGAAATTGCACCCAGTGATGATTTTGAAATAGTGCTGATGGTTGATGATGATGTAGAATCTGCAGCTGTCGATCCAGTAGCCCACTTCCAAGCCTTTGACATTCCACTTACGGAGGAGGCAACCACGGAGCTTACTGAGGACGAATCTGATGATTCTCCTACTTGGGATGACAACTTTCCTGCGGTCCACTGCCAAGCCGCTCCTGCTGAGCCCGCTGTCCATTTCAGGGCTTTTGAACAGGCTCCCAGAGTGGAGCTCGATACTGAGCTGACAGTTGAAGCAATCGATGTGGTTGACTGTCCGTCACCGTTTTGAGATGACAACTTTCCTGCGGTCCATTGCCAAGCTGCTCCAGCAGATCCCGCTGTCCATTTTAGGGCTTTTGAACAGGCTCCCAGAGTGTAGCTCGATACTGAGCTGACAGTTGAAGCAATTGATGTGGTTGACTGTCCATCTCCGTTTTGAGATGACATCTTGCCAAGGGTCCATTGCCAAGCTGCTCCTGCTGAGCCCGCCGTCCATTTCAGGGCTTTTGAACAGGCTCCCAGAGTGGAGCTCGATAATGAGCTGACAGTTGAAGCAATCGAAGTGGTTGACTGTCCATCTCCGTTTTGAGATGACATCTTGCCAAGGGTCCATTGCCAAGCTGCTCCTGCTGAGCCCGCTGTCCATTTCAGGGCTTTTGAACAGGCTCCCAGAGTGGAGCTCGATACTGAGCTGACAGTTGAAGCAATCGATGAGGTTGACTGTCCATCTCCGTTTTGAGATGACATCTTGCCAACGGTCCATTGCCAAGCTGCTCCAGCTGATCCCGCTGTCCATTTCCAGGTTTTGATGAAGAGGTTTACTACCTGATTTAAAATCGTGTCATCAGATGGAGATATCGTGTTCGATGGTTGTGTGTCTCCGCTTTGAGATGACACCTTTCCTGCTGCCCACTGCCAAGTAGAGCTGGCTGATTCTGATGTCAGTTTAAAGGCTTTTGAAAAAGCTAGCATAGTTTCGTCGGATATTGAATATTGGTCGGAATTGTCGGATGAGACAATTGATGCGGATGTTTGTCCGTCTCCACTATTTGATAGTAGCTTGCCTATGGTCCACTGACATGCTGCTCCTGTTGATTTTGCTATTCTCTTCCAGGCATTGAAGAGCGTATAAATTGACGGCGACTCTATACCTTGAGGAGCTAGATTCTCTGCAGCCATAGTCTGTGTACTTTGTGCCATCATATGGTCTGCGCCCATCAATCCTGCAGTCTGTAATGCTCTCTTATTCAAAGCTTTGCCTAGTTGAAACGTTGTATATGCCGCGAAGCCCAGTAAAATGGATCCTCCAACTATAAAGACGATTCTTAAACGGTATGATCGAGGCCATACTGTACGATTGGTGGGAATAAGCGTTGTTTCTGTAGGTTCTGTCGGCAAGTGCTCCGGGGCATCCTCTCCCATACCACATAAGAATAAGTACGCCTTTACAATAAGCTCAAATTGTCTTTCATCCTTAAGGTAACAATTGGCTAGAAGTTCACGGTAAGCGCTGGTGATTTCTTCTTTTGTGGCTCTTCTCTTAACCCCAAGAATATCGTAGGGATTGTGACTGACCATGGCCGCGGCAAGTTTTTAATGTGAAGTACAAAATTTGAAGCCGGTTTGCCAAGAGTATTTCACAGACAGCTGTTATTAAATCGATAGTTTTTCGTAATATATCGATATTGTTTTGGTACTTGTGCTACGTTCACATTGCGTCAAATTTTGGGGCCACAGAGCTACAGTGTTGCATCTGAGCATTTGACAATGAGCTTCGTAAAATTTGAATTGCCGATTTTGTGGCCCAGATGTCCCCCTTAGGCTTTGCGCTATGCTGTGTGGCGCAATTTGAAACTAGCAATATAGTGTCAAACTGCAATCAATAAGCAAAAGTTTTTAGCTGCGATAAGAGTTCAACGAAGCAGCTACATTGTACTTTAAAAGCTGAGAGCCGATTTGTAAAGATAACAATTTCGAGTTCTGAGGCATACATTTTAAGCCAAATCCAAAAAGCGCGATTTTCTTGTTATTTACATATACATATACTACTTAACTAAACATAACAAGAGAAATTTACAGAAATGTTCGTTTATTTTTCAAATACATTTGTATGTATTAAATTTAACATTTACTCATCATGATTTGACTCGTTAGTATTTTCAGCATAGGCAGATATTTCCTTGATGGCCAAAGCTCCCAAAAGTATAATACCACCAATTGCGTAAGCATTTGACATTATATCAGAATTATTTCTGGAACCCTCCGCCATCATTGAAAATGCTCGAGAGGCGTGTGTCTGCGGATTAGGATTATATCTCGAATTATTTGCCAGCGCTCCAAATACCCTAGAAATGTCTTCGAGCACCCTCTCATTTGGACTAGTATTGTCTCTGCGTGAGAGTCTGCGATTCCTGTTGTAGTTGTCCATTTAAGCTATCAATTGACACTCTTTGCTGGCGTTACTTTTTGTACTAAAGAAATTCGACACGTCTACCTATATTTATATCAAGGATGTTGTGAAATAGGGGAATTACCGACAATAACCGTACATAACAGCTGATAACAAGGCAGTAAGCGATATGTATATATTGATATTCTCATCGATGACGATAAGAAAAGGGTTGTTATAAACAAACTTTATATTATATGGCTACAAACCACGTACTTTCCGTTTAACAATTTATTAATTTAGAACATTTAAAGCTTATAAATTCGAGAAAATAATCAACGTCAATCAATCTGAAGACGAATCATCGTCATGTACAGCAGTTTTCTTCTTTGAGAATAATTGGAAAGTCTTAAATGCAGCAAACGCAAATAAAACGGTTCCACCAACGGCTACCATAAATGGCAACATGTCAGACGATGCTTGGGCGTAGTTCTGTTGCTCGCTACCGTACTTCAAGCCTTCCTCACCATAGTTGTCATAAATTTCGCGTTTTTCCTTGTCTGATAGTATCTCGAATGCTGCAGCGACTTCCTGGAAAGTCTCCGCAGCTTGGGGGTGGTCATTTTTGTCTGGATGGTACTTAAGCGCCATTTGCTTATATGCTCTTTTGATTTCCTCATTACTCGCTGTCCTCCGTATGCCAAGGATCTCATAATAGTTTTTGCCCATTGTAATGCTGGCCGATTTGCACTGAGGTTGAAATAGATCCTGTGGTCTGCTGGGATTTCATAGTATTATAATTGGTTTCGTTAATATTTGAGATTACAATAACAATTACCTAACTAATTAAGTACCATTTATTAATTTCACAATTAATCTAAACCTTAATCATAGCTTAAAATTTTGTCAAAACATGTATCGATTGTATTTACAATCAGCTGAGCAACAACAGAGTTGCCACGTTGTACTATCACACATTTCACAGCACTAAAAACCGGTTGCTTTTAGTGGTAGTCGATATTTCAATAATTAATTTTAATTTGATTGATACTTACAGCTTGAATGGACAAATATACGTTCTTAAAATTCATAATTTGGATGTATAACAATGGATTTAAATGTCTTGATACATACATGATAGTGGAATATTCAATTATTGCTGTCTAAATTGTAATCGATAGCTTATCTCATTAAACCAATATATCGATATAAGATCGACATACCTGGAATCGTTTCTCGGCCATTTGGTCCAAGTCACCACCGCGTATAGTTTGTGTTTTGGTAAGCATAAAAATTGTTAATCATAAAAATTATATACCATCCTATTAATTTAATCATAAAAACTAAGAAATTTCAAGCTAAACAGTTGCAATGCAAGTGATATTAATATAATTTTTGAATATTTTGCAGTTCTTAAATTCAATCGAGTCCCTAATACAACTTCAAAATGGTTAGGGAGAACAAAGCAGCATGGAAGGCTCAATACTTCATCAAAGTAGTGGTATGTAATCTGTTAATAAGTTTTACTGAAGATATAAGAGCTTGACACATTCAATTTGATATTTTAGGAACTCTTCGATGAGTTTCCAAAGTGCTTCATTGTGGGCGCTGACAATGTTGGCTCCAAGCAGATGCAGAACATCCGTACCAGCCTGCGTGGACTGGCTGTTGTGTTGATGGGCAAGAACACGATGATGCGTAAGGCAATTCGTGGTCATTTGGAGAACAACCCTCAGTTGGAGAAGTTGTTGCCTCACATCAAGGGCAATGTTGGCTTTGTGTTCACCAAGGGAGATTTGGCTGAGGTTCGCGATAAGCTGTTGGAATCGAAAGTGCGTGCTCCTGCACGTCCCGGTGCTATTGCTCCGTTGCCCGTCATCATCCCAGCCCAGAACACCGGTCTGGGTCCAGAGAAGACCAGTTTCTTCCAGGCTCTGTCTATCCCAACCAAGATTTCTAAGGGTACAATTGAAATCATCAACGATGTCCCCATCTTGAAGCCTGGAGACAAAGTGGGCGCCTCTGAGGCCACTTTGCTTAACATGTTGAACATCTCGCCCTTCTCGTATGGTCTGCTTGTCAGCCAGGTTTACGATTCCGGTTCGATCTTCTCCCCCGAGATTCTGGACATCAAGCCCGAGGATTTGCGCGCCAAGTTCCAACAAGGCGTTGCCAATTTGGCAGCCGTCTGTTTGTCTGTTGGTTACCCAACCATCGCTTCGGCTCCTCACAGCATTGCCAATGGCTTCAAGAACCTGTTGGCCATTGCTGCCACCACCGATGTGGAATTCAAGGAGGCAACCACCATCAAGGAGTACATCAAGGATCCCAGCAAGTTTGCTGCTGCTGCTGCCGCATCGGCACCAGCTGCCGGCGCTGGAGCTGCCGAGAAGAAGGAGGAAGCCAAGAAGGTCGAGTCCGAAGAAGAAGAGGAGGACGATGACATGGGCTTTGGCCTGTTCGATTAAGCGCCACAATCTAATCCCAAGATCTGCGCACTGCTACAATTTCAATGTTTACATCAATTTAAGTTTGGCTGGCAATGCAAATTATTGTCGTGGTTTGACAAACCCAATGACAAGTTGCATTCACGCTGAGCATTTAATAACAACAATAAACATTATGTAAACTTGATACATTCATTTGTCTGTATTATTTTGTTCTTCAAAGTATTAAAACTTGCAGCTGAAATTAGTGCCGAAAGGTCGTTAAATATCAAAATTGGAGAAAATTATAACGAAAATTCATGACGAATTTGAATTTAAATGCTTTATGTTCCATTTTTGAGTTTTAAAACAGTGGTGGCGCCATCTATTGTTTGTCAGCGCCAACAGCTGTTATATTGTTTACTTTTAGAACTAGAATTTTATTGAAGTCTGGCAGGCAGAAATAGTTGTTCATAAAAGCGGCAAGAACAATTTGCTATTTAAATATAATAAATATGGAGGACTTTGAGCCTTTAAAC
>JAWNND010000616.1:0-19786 GCA_035043265.1 Drosophila testacea
ACAATTACGAATATTGTTTACTTGATAAAGTGAAAGATCTAGGATGCTATCTATATACTCATGAGAACTAGTAGGAACAACCAGATTATCATCAATAGACCAAGATATACCGGGTAAGTTAAAGTCTCCCAATACACACAAAAAATCTCTATCCGAAAGTTTAGAGGATATTAAACGTATATTAGAAAAGTGTTCAAGATAAACAGAAAGATCCGATTGCGGCGGGATATAGGAGCAGGTTATAAAAATAGAAGTTTGATAAACAGTTAACTTAATTGCAACAAACTCAACATTAGGTAAGCAGCATAATAATTCCGACGGAAGGTCAGAATCAACTGCGATTAATACGCCGCCACCCACTCGTGACAAACGGTCACATCTATAAGTGGTGTACTTGTTAGTAAATAAAGACAAATTAGATATTTCAGGCTTTAACCAAGTTTCAGTGAAGGCAAGAATTTTATAATCAAAAGAGATACTATTTAAATATAGATTAGTTAATTTAGATTTAAGGCCTCTAACATTTTGGTACGCTAACAGGAAAGGAGAGTTTAGTTTTTTGAAAGATTCGATGGATCAACTGCAGATAAATTAATTGGTAGCGAGACAGTAGGTCTACTTCTTTTATGAGGAGTAAACTCTTTGACAAGCAAATCATTTGGCCAAAAATTTTTACAACAAATTGTTGGAAAATGGTGTACATAATGTGACCATTGTCGTCACAATCATGGAAAAATGGCGGACAGAATGAGGTCAAAATGGTGGACCTAATGTGAGCATTGTCTTCACATTCATGGAAAAATGGCGGTCAGAATTAGGTCAAAATGGTGGTTATAATGACCATTGTCGTCACATTCATGGAAAAATGGCGGACAGAAACAAGTCAAAATGGTGGACCTAATGTGAGCATTGTCGTCACATTCATGGAAAAATGGCGGCAAAATGAGGTCAAAATGGTGGAGATATTGTGACCATAGTCGTAACAAACTTAGAAAAATTGCGGACAGAAAGAGGTCAAAATGGGGGACATAATCTGACTATAGTCACGTTACATACATAGAAAAATGGCAGGCAGAAAGAGGTCAAAATGGTGGACATAAGTTGACGATTGTCTTTATATAAAATAATTTGACCATAGTCGTCACATTTATAGAAAAATGGCGGACAGAATGAGGTCAAAATGGTGGACATAATGTGACCATTTTCGTCACATTCATGGAAAAATGGCGGCAAAATGAGGTCAAAATGGTGGAGATATTGTGATCATAGTCGTAACATTCATAGAAAAATGGGGGAGAAATAGAGGTCAAAATGGTGGACATGTTGTGACCATTGTCATCACATTCATGGAAAAATGGCGATCAGAATGAGGTCAAAATGGAGGACATAATGTTACCATAGTCGTCACATTCATCGGAAAATGTCGGACACAAAGAAGTCAAAATATTGGACCTAATGTGAGCATTGTCGTCACATTCTTGGTAAAATGGCGGACGGAAACAGGTCAAAATGGTGGACATATTGTGACCATAGTCGCTACATACATCCGAAAGATGTCAAAATGGTGGACATAACGTGGCCACAGTCGTCACATTCATAGTCAAAATGGTGGAGATATTGTGACAATAGTCGTTACAAACATAGAAAAATTGCGGACATAAAGAGGTCAAAATGGGGGTTATAATGTGACCATAGTCGTTATATACATAGAAAAATGGCAAACCGAAAGTGGTAAAAATGGTGGACATAATGTGACCACAGTCGTCAAACTCATAGAAAAATGGGGGAAAAAAGAGGTCAAAGTGGTGGACATAATGTGACCATAGTCGTTACATTCATGGAAGAATGGCGGACAGAAAGAGGTCAAAACTGTGGACATAATGTTACTATAGTCACATTACATACATAGTAAAATGGCGGACTGAATGAAGTCAAAATGGTGGACATAATGTGACCATTTTCGTCACATTCATGGAAAAATGGCGGCAAATGAGGTCAAAATGGTGGAAATATTGTGACCATTGTCGTTACAAACATAGAAAAATTGCGGACATAAAGAGGTCAAAATGGGGGACATAATGCGACTATAGTCACATTATATACATAGTAAAATGGTGGACAGAAAGAAATCAAAATGCGGGACAAAAGTTGACCATGACAGAATGAGGTCAAAGTGGTGGACATAATGTGACCATAGTCGTTACAAATTAGAAAAATGGCGGGCAGAAAGAGGTCAAAATGGTGGACATAATGCAACCATTGTCGTCACATACATACAGAAATTGCGGGCCGAAAGAGGTAAAAATGGTGGACATAATGTGACCATAGTCGTAACATTCATAGAAAAATGGGGGGTGAAAAAGAGGTCAAAGTGGTGGACATAATGTGACCATAGTCGTTACATTCATGGAAGAATGGCGGACAGAAAGAGGTCAAAACTGTGGACATAATGTTACTATAGTCACATTACATACATAGTAAATGGCGGACTGAATGAAGTCAAAATGGTGGACATAATGTGACCATTTTCGTCACATTCATGGAAAAATGGCGGCAAATGAGGTCAAAATGGTGGAAATATTGTGACCATTGTCGTTACAAACATAGAAAAATTGCGGACATAAAGAGGTCAAAATGGGGGACATAATGCGACTATAGTCACATTATATACATAGTAAAATGGTGGACAGAAAGAAGTCAAAATGCGGGACAAAAGTTGACCATGACAGAATGAGGTCAAAGTGGTGGACATAGTGTGACCATAGTCGTTACAAATTAGAAAAATGGCGGGCAGAAAGAGGTCAAAATGGTGGACATAATGTGAACATTGTCGTCACATTCATGGAAAAATGTCGGACAGAAACAAGTCAAAATGGTGTACCTAATGTGAGCATTGTCGTCATAATCATGGAAGAATGGCGGTCAGAATGAGGTAAAAATGTTGGACATATTGTGACCATAGTCGTCACAAACATAGAAAAATTGCGGACATAAAGAGGTCAAAAAGGTGGACATAATGTGACCATAGTCGTTACATACATAGAAAAATGGCAAACCGAAAGTGGTCAAAATGGTGGTCATAATGTGACCACAGTCGTTACATTCATAGACAAATGGCGGACAGAAACAGGTCAAAACTGTGGACATAATGTGACCATTGTCGTCACAATCATGGATAAATGGCGGACAGAATGAGGTCAAACTGGTGGACATAATGTGACCATAGTCGTAACATTTACAAAAAAAATGGCAGACAGAATGCCATTTTTCACATTTATAGAAAAACAGCGGACCGAAAGTGGTCATAATGTGACCACAGTAGTTACATTCATAGACAAATGGCGGACAGAAACAGGTCAAAACTGTGGACATAATGTGGCCATAGTCGTTACATTCATAGAAAAATGGGGGAGAAAAAGAGGTCAAAATGGTGGACAAAATGTGACCACACAATCATGGAAAAATGGCGGACAGAATGAGGTCAAAATGGTGGACATAATGTGACCATAGTCGTTACATTCATGGAAAAATGGCGGCAAAATGAGGTCAAAATGGTGGAAATATTGTGACCATAGTCGTAGCAAACACAGAAAAATTGCGGACAGAAAGAGATCAAAATGGGGGACATAATCTGACTATAGTCACGTTACATACATAGAAAAATGGCAGGCAGAAAGAGGTCAAAATGGTGGACATAAGTTGACGCATGTCTTTATATAATATAATTTGACCATAGTCGTCACATTTATAGAAAAATGGCGGACAGAATGAGGTCAAAATGGTGGACATAATGTGACCATTTTCGTCACATTCATGGAAAAATGGCGGACAGAATGAGGTCAAACTGGTGGACATAATGTGACCATAGTCGTAACATTTACAAAAAAATGGCAGACAGAATGCCATTTTTCACATTTATAGAAAAACAGTGGACCGAAAGTGGTCATAATGTGACCACAGTAGTTACATTCATAGAAAAATGACGGACAGAAACAGGTCAAAATGGTGGACATAATGTGGCCATAGTCGTTACATTCATAGAAAAATGGGGGAGAAAAAGAGGTCAAAATGGTGCACAAAATGTGACCACACAATCATGGAAAAATGGCGGACAGAATGAGGTCAAAATGGTGGACATAATGTGACCATAGTCGTTACATTCATGGAAAAATGGCGGCAAAATTAGGTCAAAATGTTGGACATATTGTGACCATAGTCGTAACAAACTTAGAAAAATTGCGGACAGAAAGAGGTCAAAATGGGGGACATAATCTGACTATAGTCACGTTACATACATAGAAAAATGGCAGGCAGAAAGAGGTCAAAATGGTGGACATAAGTTGACGATTGTCTTTATATAAAATAATTTGACCATAGTCGTCACATTTATAGAAAAATGGCGGACAGAATGAGGTCAAAATGGTGGACATAATGTGACCATTTTCGTCACATTCATGGAAAAATGGCGGCAAAATGAGGTCAAAATGGTGGAGATATTGTGATCATAGTCGTAACATTCATAGAAAAATGGGGGAGAAATAGAGGTCAAAATGGTGGACATGTTGTGACCATTGTCATCACATTCATGGAAAAATGGCGGTCAGAATGAGGTCAAAATGGAGGACATAATGTTACCATAGTCGTCACATTCATCGGAAAATGTCGGACACAAAGAAGTCAAAATATTGGACCTAATGTGAGCATTGTCGTCACATTCTTGGTAAAATGGCGGACGGAAACAGGTCAAAATGGTGGACATATTGTGACCATAGTCGCTACATACATCCGAAAGATGTCAAAATGGTGGACATAACGTGGCCACAGTCGTCACATTCATAGTCAAAATGGTGAAGATATTGTGACAATAGTCGTAACAAACATAGAAAAATTGCGGGCATAAAGAGGTCAAAATGGGGGACATAATGTGACCATAGTCGTTATATACATAGAAAAATGGCAAACCGAAAGTGGTAAAAATGGTGGACATAATGTGACCACAGTCGTCAAACTCATAGAAAAATGGGGGAAAAAAGAGGTCAAATGGTGGACATAATGCAACCATTGTCGTCACATACATACAGAAATTGCAGGCCGAAAGAGGTAAAAATGGTGGACATAATGTGACCATTTTCGTCACATTCATGGAAAAATGGCGGCAAATGAGGTCAAAATGGTGGAAATATTGTGACCATTGTCGTTACAAACATAGAAAAATTGCGGACATAAAGAGGTCAAAATGGGGGACATAATGCGACTATAGTCACATTATATACATAGTAAAATGGTGGACAGAAAGAAGTCAAAATGCGGGACAAAAGTTGACCATGACAGAATGAGGTCAAAGTGGTGGACATAATGTGACCATAGTCGTTACAAATTAGAAAAATGGCGGGCAGAAAGAGGTCAAAATGGTGGACATAATGTGAACATTGTCGTCACATTCATGGAAAAATGTCGGACAGAAACAAGTCAAAATGGTGTACCTAATGTGAGCATTGTCGTCATAATCATGGAAGAACGGCGGTGACCATAGTCGTCACAAACATAGAAAAATTGCGGACATAAAGAGGTCAAAAAGGTGGACATAATGTGACCATAGTCGTTACATACATAGAAAAATGGCAAACCGAAAGTGGTCAAAATGGTGGTCATAATGTGACCACAGTCGTTACATTCATAGACAAATGGCGGACAGAAACAGGTCAAAACTGTGGACATAATGTGACCATTGTCGTCACAATCATGGATAAATGGCGGACAGAATGAGGTCAAACTGGTGGACATAATGTGACCATAGTCGTAACATTTACAAAAAAAATGGCAGACAGATTGCCATTTTTCACATTTATAGAAAAACAGCGGACCGAAAGTGGTCATAATGTGACTACAGTAGTTACATTCATAGAAAAATGACGGGCAGAAACATGTCAAAATGGTGGACATAATGTGGCCATAGTCGTTACATTCATAGAAAAATGGGGGAGAAAAAGAGGTCAAAATGGTGGACAAAATGTGACCACACAATCATGGAAAAATGGCGGACAGAATGAGGTCAAAATGGTGGACATAATGTGACCATAGTCGTTACATTCATGGAAAAATGGCGGCAAAATGAGGTTAAAATGGTGGAAATATTGTGACCATAGTCGTAACAAACACAGAAAAATTGCGGACAGAAAGAGATCAAAATGGGGGACATAATCTGACTATAGTCACGTTACATACATAGAAAAATGGCAGGCAGAAAGAGGTCAAAATGGTGGACATAAGTTGACGCTTGTCTTTATATAATATAATTTGACCATAGTCGTCACATTTATAGAAAAATGGCGCACAGAATGAGGTCAAAATGGTGGACATAATGTGACCATTTTCGTCACATTCATGGAAAAATGGCGGACAGAATGAGGTCAAACTGGTGGACATAATGTGACCATAGTCGTAACATTTACAAAAAAAATGGCAGACAGAATGCCATTTTTCACATTTATAGAAAAACAGCGGACCGAAAGTGGTCATAATGTGACCACAGTAGTTACATTCATAGAAAAATGACGGACAGAAACAGGTCAAAATGGTGGACATAATGTGGCCATAGTCGTTACATTCATAGAAAAATGGGGGAGAAAAAGAGGTCAAAATGGTGCACAAAATGTGACCACACAATCATGGAAAAATGGCGGACAGAATGAGGTCAAAATGGTGGACATAATGTGACCATAGTCGTTACATTCATGGAAAAATGGCGGCAAAATTAGGTCAAAATGGTGGAAATATTGTGACCATAGTCGTAACAAACATAGAAAAATTGCGGACAGAAAGAGATCAAAATGGGGGACATAATCTGACTATAGTCACGTTACATACATAGAAAAATGGCAGGCAGAAAGAGGTCAAAATGGTGGACATAAGTTGACGATTGTCTTTATATAATATAATTTGACCATAGTCGTCACATTTATAGAAAAATGGCGGACAGAATGAGGTCAAAATGGTGGACATAATGTGACCATTTTCGTCACATTCATGGAAAAATGGCGGTCAGAATGAGGTCAAAATGGTGGACATAATGTTACCATAGTCGTCACATTCATCGGAAAATGTCGGACACAAACAAGTCAAAATATTGGACCTAATGTGAGCATTGTCGTCACATTCTTGGTAAAATGGCGGACGGAAACAGGTCAAAATGGTGGACATATTGTGACCATAGTCGCTACATACGACCGAAAGATGTCAAAATGGTGGACATAATGTGGCCACAGTCGTCACATTCATAGAAAAATGGGGGAAAAAACAGGTCAAAGTGGAAGACCTAATCTGAGCATTGTCGTCACATTCATGGAAAAATGGCGGTCAGAATTAGGTCAAAATGGTGGTTATAATGACCATTGTCGTCACATTCATGGAAAAATGGCGGACAGAAACAAGTCAAAATGGTGGACCTAATGTGAGCATTGTCTTCACATTCATGGAAAAATGGCTGCAAAATGAGGTCAAAATGGTGGAGATATTGTGACCATAGTCGTAACAAACTTAGAAAAATTGCGGACAGAAAGAGGTAAAAATGGGGGACATAATCTGACCATAGTCACGTTACATACATAGAAAAATGGCAGGCAGAAAGAGGTCAAAATGGTGGACATAAGTTGACGATTGTCGTTACATTCATAGAAAAACAGAGGATCGAAATAGCTCAAAATGGTGGACGTAATGTGAACATTGTCGTCACATTCATCGAAAAATGTCTGACAGAAACAAGTAAAAGTGGTGGACCCAATGTGAGCACTGTCGTCACATTCATGGAAAAATGGCGGTCAGAATGAGGTCAGAGTGGTGGACATAATGACCATTTTCGTCACATTCATGGAAAAATGGCGGACGGAACGAGGTCAAAATTGTGGACATATTGTGACCATAGTCGACACCTTCATAGAAAAATGGCGGACAGAAAGAGGTCAAAACTGTGGACATAATGTTACTATAGTCACATTACATACATAGTAAAATGGCGGACCGAATGAAGTCAAAATGGTGGACATAATGTGACCATTTTCGTCATATTCATGGTAAAATGGCGGCAAATGAGGTCAAAATGGTGGAGATATTGTGACCATAGTCGTTATACATATAGAAAAATGGTAAACCGAAAGTGGTAAAAATGGTGGACATAATGTGACCACAGTCGTCAAACTCATAGACAAATGGGGGACAGAAACAGGTCAAAAGTGTGGACATAATGTGACCATAGTCGTTACATTCATCGAAAACTGTCGGACAGAAACAAATCAAAATGGGGGACATAATGTGACCATTGTCGTCACAATCATGGAAAAATGGCGGTCAGAATTAGGTCAAAATGGTGGTTATAATGACCATTGTCGTCACATTCATGGAAAAATGGCGGACAGAAACAAGTCAAAATGGTGGACCTAATGTGAGCATTGTCGTCACATTCATGGAAAAATGGCGGCAAAATGAGGTCAAAATGGTGGAGATATTGTGACCATAGTCGTAACAAACTTAGAAAAATTGCGGACAGAAAGAGGTCAAAATGGGACACATAATCTGACCATAGTCACGTTACATACATAGAAAAATGGCAGGCAGAAAGAGGTCAAAATGGTGGACATAAGTTGACGATTGTCTTTATATAATATAATTTGACCATAGTCGTCACATTTATAGAAAAATGGCGGACAGAATGAGGTCAAAATGGTGGACATAATGTGACCATTTTCGTCACATTCATGGAAAAATGGCGGCAAAATGAGGTCAAAATGGTGGAGATATTGTGACCATAGTCGTAACATTCATAGAAAAATGGGGGAGAAATAGAGGTCAAAATGGTGGACATGTTGTGACCATTGTCATCACATTCATGGAAAAATGGCGGTCAGAATGAGGTCAAAATGGTGGACATAATGATACCATAGTCGTCACATTCATCGAAAAATGTCGGACAGAAACAAATAAAATGGGGGACATAATGTGACCATTGTCGTCACAATCATGGAAAAATGGCGGACAGAATGAGGTCAAAATGGTGGACCTAATGTGAGCATTGTCTTCACATTCATGGAAAAATGGCGGTCAGAATTAGGTCAAAATGGTGGTTATAATGACCATTGTCGTCACATTCATGGAAAAATGGCGGACAGAAACAAGTCAAAATGGTGGACCTAATGTGAGCATTGTCGTCACATTCATGGAAAAATGGCGGCAAAATGAGGTCAAAATGGTGGAGATATTGTGACCATAGTCGTAACAAACTTAGAAAAATTGCGGACAGAAAGAGGTAAAAATGGGGGACATAATCTGACCATAGTCACGTTACATACATAGAAAAATGGCAGGCAGAAAGAGGTCAAAATGGTGGACATAAGTTGACGATTGTCGTTACATTCATAGAAAAACAGAGGATCGAAATAGCTCAAAATGGTGGACGTAATGTGAACATTGTCGTCACATTCATCGAAAAATGTCTGACAGAAACAAGTCAAAATGGTGGACCCAATGTGAGCACTGTCGTCACATTCATGGAAAAATGGCGGTCAGAATGAGGTCAGAGTGGTGGACATAATGATACCATAGTCGTCACATTCATCGAAAAATGTCGGACAGAAACAAGTCAAAATGGTGGACCTAATGTGAGCATTTTCGTCACATTCATGGAAAAATTGCGGTCAGCATTAGGTCAAAATGGTGGACATAATGACCATTTTCGTCACATTCATGGAAAAATGGCGGACGGAACGAGGTCAAAATTGTGGACATATTGTGACCATAGTCGACACCTTCATAGAAAAATGGCGGACAGAAAGAGGTCAAAACTGTGGACATAATGTTACTATAGTCACATTACATACATAGTAAAATGGCGGACTGAATGAAGTCAAAATGGTGGACATAATGTGACCATTTTCGTCATATTCATGGTAAAATGGCGGCAAATGAGGTCAAAATGGTGAAGATATTGTGACCATAGTCGTTATACACATAGAAAAATGGTAAACCGAAAGTGGTAAAAATGGTGGACATAATGTGACCACAGTCGTCCCACTCATAGACAAATGGGGGACAGAAACAGGTCAAAAGTGTGGACATAATGTGACCATAGTCGTTACATTCATCGAAAACTGTCGGACAGAAACAAATCATAATGGGGGACATAATGTGACCATTGTCGTCACAATCATGGAAAAATGGCGGACAGAATGAGGTCAAAATGGTGGACCTAATGTGAGCATTGTCTTCACATTCATGGAAAAATGGCGGTCAGAATTAGGTCAAAATGGTGGTTATAATGACCATTGACGTCACATTCATGGAAAAATGGCGGACAGAGACAAGTCACAATGGTGGACCTAATGTGAGCATTGTCGTCACATTCATAGAAAAATGGCGGCAAAATGAGGTCAAAATGGTGGAGATATTGTGACCATAGTCGTAACAAACTTAGAAAAATTGCGGGCCGAAAGAGGTAAAAATGGTGGACATAATGTGACCATAGTCGTAACATTCATAGAAAAATGGGGGAGAAAAAGAGGTCAAAATGGTGGTCATAATGTGACCATAGTCGTTACATTCATGGAAAAATGGCGAACAGATAGAGGTCAAAACCGTGGACATATTGTGACCATAGTCGTCACCTTCATCGAAAAATGTCGGACAGAAAGAGGTCAAAGTGGTAGATATAATGTGACCATAGTCGTTACATACATAGAAAAATAGAGGTCAAAATGGTGGACATAATGTGAACATTGTCGTCACATTCATGGAAAAATGGCGGACAGAATGAGGTCAAAGTGGTGGACATAACAAGTCAAAATTGTGTACCTAATGTGAGCATTGTCGTCACATTCATGGAAGAATGGCGGTCAGAATGAGGTAAAAATGGTGGACATATTGTGACCACAGTCGTCACAAACATAGACAAATTGCGGACATAAAGAGGTCAAAAAGGTGGACATAATGTGACCATAGTCGTTACATACATAGAAAAATGGCAAACCGAAAGTGGTCAAAATGGTGGTCATAATGTGACCACAGTCGTTACATTCATAGACAAATGGCGGACAGAAACAGGTCAAAGCTGTGGACATAATGTGACCATTGTCGTCACAATCATGGATAAATGGCGGACAGAATGAGGTCAAAATGGTGGACATAATGTGACCAAAGTCGTAACATTTACAAAAAAAATGCCAGACAGAATGCCATTTTTCACATTTATAGAAAAACAGCGGACCGAAAGTGGTCATAATGTGAACACAGTCGTTACATTCATAGAAAAATGACGGACAGAAACAGGTCAAAATGGTGGACATAATGTGGCCATAGTCGTTACATTCATAGAAAAATGGCGGCAAAATGAGGTCAAAATGGTGGACATAATGTGACCACACAATCATGGAAAAATGGCGGACAGAATAAGGTCAAAAAGGTGGACCTAATGTGACCATAGTCGTTACATTCATGGAAAAATGGCGGTCAGAATGAGGTCAAAGTGGTGGACATAATGACCATAGTCGTCACATTCATAGAAAAATTGCGGGCCGAAAGAGGTCAAAATGGTGGACATAATGTGGCCATAGTCGTTACATTCATAGAAAAATGGCGGCAAAATGAGGTCAAAATGGTGGACATAATGTGACCACACAATCATGGAAAAATGACGGACAGAAACAGGTCAAAATGGTGGACCTAATGTGACCATAGTCGTTACATTCATGGAAGAATGGCGGACAGATAGAGGTCAAAGCTGTGGACATATTGTGACCATAGTCGTCACATTCATAGAACAATAGGGGAGATAAAGAGGTCAAGTTGGTGGACATAATATGACCATTGTCGTCACAATCATGATATATGGCGGACAGAATGAGGTCAAAATGGTGGACATAATGTGGCCATAGTCGTTACATTCATAGAAAAATGGGGAGAAAATAGGTCAAAATGGTGGACATAATGTGATCATAGTCGTTCCATTCCTGGAAAAATGGCGGTAAAATGAGGTCAAAATATTGGAGATATTGTGACCATAGTCGTAACAAACATAGAAAAATTGCGGACAGAAAGAGGTCAAAATGGGGGACAAAATCTGACCATAGTCACGTTACATACATAGAAAAATGGCAGGCAGAAAGAGGTCAAAATGGTGGACATAAGTTGACGATTGTCGTTACATTCATAGAAAAACAGAGGATCGAAAGAGCTCAAAATGGTGGACGTAATGTGAACATTGTCGTCACATTCATCGAAAAATGTCGGACAGAAACAAGTCAAAATGGTGGACCTAATGTGAGCATTGTCGTCACATTCATAGAAAAATTGCGGGCCGAATAAGGTCGAAATGGTGGACATAATGTGACCATAGTCGTTACATTCATGGAAAAATGGCTTTCAGAATGAGGTCAAAGTGGTGGACATAATGACCATTGTCGTCACATTCATGGAAAAATGGAGGACGGAACGAGGTCAAAATTGTGGACATATTGTGACCATAGTCTTCACATACATAGAAAAATTGCGGGCCGAAAGAGGTAAAAATGGTGGACATAATGTGACCATAGTCGTAACATTCATAGAAAAATGGGGGAGAAAAAGAGGTCAAAATGGTGGTCATAATGTGACCATAGTCGTTACATTCATGGAAAAATGGCGAACAGATAGAGGTCAAAACCGTGGACATATTGTGACCATAGTCGACACCTCCACAGAAAAATGGCGGACAGAAAGAGGTCAAAGTGGTAGATATAATGTGACCATAGTCGTTACATACATAGAAAAATGGAGGTCAAAATGGTGGACATAATGTGAACATTGTCGTCACATTCATGGAAAAATGGCGGACAGAATGAGGTCAAAGTGGTGGACATAATGACCATTGTCGTCACATTCATGGAAAAATGGCGGACGGAACGAGGTCCAAATTGTGGACATATTGTGACCATAGTCTTCACATAAATAGAAAAATTGCGGGCCGAAAGAGGTAAAAATGGTGGACATAATGTGACCATAGTCGTAACATTCATAGAAAAATGGGGGAGAAAAAGAGGTCAAAATGGTGGTCATAATGTGACCATAGTCGTTACATTCATGGAAAAATGGCGAACAGATAGAGGTCAAAACCGTGGACATATTGTGACCATAGTCGTCACCTTCATCGAAAAATGTCGGACAGAAAGAGGTCAAAGTGGTAGATATAATGTGACCATAGTCGTTACATACATAGAAAAATAGAGGTCAAAATGGTGGACATAATGTGAACATTGTCGTCACATTCATGGAAAAATGGCGGACAGAATGAGGTCAAAGTGGTGGACATAACAAGTCAAAATTGTGTACCTAATGTGAGCATTGTCGTCACATTCATGGAAGAATGGCGGTCAGAATGAGGTAAAAATGGTGGACATATTGTGACCACAGTCGTCACAAACATAGAAAAATTGCGGACATAAAGAGGTCAAAAAGGTGGACATAATGTGACCATAGTCGTTATATACATAGAAAAATGGCACACCGAAAGTGGTCAAAATGGTGGTCATAATGTGACCACAGTCGTTACATTCATAGACAAATGGCGGACAGAAACAGGTCAAAATGGTGGACATAATGTGGCCATAGTCGTTACATTCATAGAAAAATGGGGGAGAAAAAGAGGTCAAAATGGTGGTCATAATGTGACCATAGTCGTTACATTCATGGAAGAATGGCGGACAGATAGAGGTCAAAGTTGTGGACATATTGTGACCATAGTCGTCACATTTATAGAAAAATGGGGGAGAAAAGATGTTAAAATGGTGGACATAATGTGGCCATTGTCGTCACAATCATGGAAAAATGGCGGACAGAATGAGGTCAAAATGGTGGATATAATGTGACCATTTTCGTCACATTCATGGAAAAATGGCGGCAAAATGAGGTCAAAATGGTGGAGATATTGTGACCATAGTCGTAACAAACATAGATAAATTGCAGACATAAAGAGGTAAAAATGGGGGACATAATGTGACCATAGTCGTTGTATACATAGAAAAATAGCAAACCGAAAGTGGTCAAAATGGTTGACATAATGTGACCACAGTCGTCACACTCATAGAAAAATGGGGAAAAAAGAGGTCAAAATGGTGGACATAATGTGACCATTGTCGTCACATAAATAGAAAAATTGCGGACCGAAAGAGGTCACAATGGTGGACATAATGTGACCATAGTCGTAACATTCATAGAAAAATGGGGGAGAAATAGAGGTCAAATTGGTGGACATATTGTGACCTTGTCATCACATTCATGGAAAAATGGCGGTCAGAATCAGGTCAAAATGGTGGACATAATGTTACCATAGTCGTCACATTCATCGGAAAATGTCGGACAGAAACAAGTCAAAATATTGGACCTAATGTGAGCATTGTCGTCACATTCATGGTAAAATGGCGGGCAGAATGTGGTCAAAATGGTGGACATATCCGAAAGATGTCAATATGGTGGACATAATGTGGCCACAGTCGTCACATTC
Organism: Drosophila testacea; assembly: GCA_035043265.1. Lineage (NCBI taxonomy): Eukaryota > Metazoa > Arthropoda > Insecta > Diptera > Drosophilidae > Drosophila > Drosophila testacea. The sequence goes on from JAWNND010000616.1 coordinate 14,522, forward strand.
ATGCAAAAATGGCGGCAAAATGAGGTCAAAATGGTGGAGATATTGTGACCATAGTCGTAACAAACATAGAAAAATTGCGGACATAAAGAGGTCAAAATGGGGGACATAATGTGACCATAGTCGTCACATATTATACATAGAAAAATGGCGGTCAGAAAGAGGTCAAAACTGTGGACATAATGTAACCATTTTCGTCACATTCATGGAAAAATGGCGGTCAGAATAAGGTCAAAGTGGTAGACATAATGTGACCTAGTCGTTACATATATCGAAAAATGGCGGACATAAAGAAGTCAAAATGGGGGACATTATGTGACCATAGTCGTTAGTCGTCGTGGTGGAGATATTGTGACATTAACCGTAACAAACATAGAAAAATTGCGGACATAAAGAGGTAAAAATGGGGGACATAATGTGACCACAGTCGTCAAACTCATAGAAAAATGGGGAAAAAAGAGGTGAAATGGTGGACATAATGTAACCATTGTCGTCACATACATAGAAAAATTGCGGACCGAAAGAGGTCAAAATGGTGAACATAATGTGACCATTTTCGTCACATTCATGGAAAAATGGTGGCAAAATGAGGTCAAAATGGTGGAGATATTGTGACTATAGTCGTAACAAACATAGAAAAATTTCGGACCGAAAGTGGTCAAAATGGTGGTCATAATGTGACCATAGTCGTTACATTCATAGAAAAAGGGCGGACAGAAACAGGTCAAAACTGTGGACATAATGTGACCATAGTCGTTACATTTATAGAAAAATGGGGGAGAAAAAGGGGTCAAAATGGTGGACATAATGTGACCATTGTTGTCACAATCATGGAAAAATGGCTGACAGAATGAGGTCAAAATAGTGGACATAATGTGACCATAGTCGTTACATATATAGAAAATTTGCGGACAGAAAGAGGTCAAAATGGGAGACATAATCTGACCATAGTCACGTTACATACATAGAAAAATGGCAGGCAGAAAGAGGTCAAAATGGTGGACATAAGTTGACGATTGTCGTTACATTCATAGAAAAACACAGGATCGAAAGAGCTCAAATTGGTGGACGTAATGTGAACATTGTCGTCACATTCATCGAAAAATTTCGGACAGAAACAAGTCAAAATGGTGGACCTAATGTGAGCATTGTCGTCACATTCATAGAAAAATTGCGGGCCGAATGACGTCAAAATGGTGGACATAATGTGACCATAGTCGTTACATTCGTGGAAAAATGGGGAGAAAAGAGGTCAAAATGGTGGACATAATGTGACCACAGTCGTCACACTCATAGAAAAATGGGAGAGAAAAATAGGTCAAAATGGTGGACATATTGTGACCACAGTCGTCACACTCATAGAAAAATGGGGGAGAAAAAGAGGTTAAAATGGTGGTCATTATGTGACCACAGTTGTTACATTCATAGAAAAATGGGGGAGAGAAAGAGGTCAAAATGGTGGAGATATTGTGACCATTGTCGTCACACTCATAGAAAAATGACTGACAGAATGAGGTCAAAAAGGTGGACATAATGTGACCATTGTCGTCACATTCCTGGAAAAATTGCGGAGGGAATGATGTCAAAGTGGTGGACATAATGTAAACATAGTCGTCACATACATAGAAGAATGGCGGAGAGATAGAGGGCAAAACTGTGGACATATTGTGACCATAGTCGTCACATTCATGGAAAAATGGGGGAGAGAAAGAGGTCAAAATGGTGGAGATATTGTGACCATAGTCGTAACAAACACAGAAAAATTGCGGACATAAAGAGTTCAAAATGGGGGACATAATGTGACCATTGTCGTCACATTCATAGAAAAATGGCGGACAGAATGAGGTCAAAGTGTTGGACATAATGTGACCATAGTCGTTACATTCATAGAAAAATGGGGGAGAAAAAAAGGTCAAAATGGTGGAGATATTGTGTCCATTGTCGTCACACTCATACAAAAATGGCTGACAGAATGAGGTCAAAGTGTTGGACATAATGTGACCATAGTCGTTAAATATGTAGAAAAATGGCGGACAGAAAGAGGTCAAAATGGTGGACATAATGTGACCATTGTCGTCACACTCATAGAAAAATGGCTGACAGAATGAGGTCAAAAAGGTGGACATAATGTGACCATTGTCGTCACATTCCTGGAAAAATTGCGGAGGGAATGATGTCAAAGTGGTGGACATAATGTGAACATAGTCGTCACATACATAGAAGAATGGCGGAGAGATAGAGGGCAAAACTGTGGATATATTGTGACCATAGTCGTCACATTCATAGAAAAATGGGGGAGAGAAAGAAGTCAAAATGGAGGACATATTGTGACCTTGTCATCACATTCATGGAAAAATGGCGGTCAGAATCAGGTCAAAATGGTGGACATAATGTTACCATAGTCGTCACATTCATCGGAAAATGTCGGACAGAAACAAGTCAAAATATTGGACCTAATGTGAGCATTGTCGTCACATTCATGGTAAAATGGCGGGCAGAATGTGGTCAAAATGGTGGACATATCCGAAAGATGTCAATATGGTGGACATAATGTGGCCACAGTCGTCACATTCATGGAAAAATGGCGGCAAAATGAGGTCAAAATGGTGGAGATATTGTGACCATAGTCGTAACAAACATAGAAAAATTGCGGACTTAAGGATGTCAAAATGGGGGACATAATGTGACCATAGTCAAGTTATATGCATAGAAAAATGGCGGACAGAATGAGGTCAAAATGGTGGACATATTGTGACCATAGTCGTCACATACATACAAGAATGGCGGAGAGATAGAGATCAAAACTGTGGACATATTGTGACCATAGTCGTCACATTCATAGAAAAATGGGGGAGAGAAAGAGGTCAAAATGGTGGACAAAATGTGACCATTTTCGTCACATTCATGGAAAAATGGCGGCAGAATAAGGTCAAAATGGTGGAGATATTGTGACCATTGTCGTCACGTTCACAGAAAAGTGGCGGCAGAAGAATGGCGGAGAGATAGAGGTCAAAACTGGTGGACATATTGTGACCATAGTCGTCACATTAATAGAAAAATGGGGGAGAGAAAGAGGTCAAAATGGTGGACAAAATGTGACCATTTTCGTCACATTCATGGAAAAATGGCGGCAAAATAAGGTCAAAATGGTGGAGATATTGTGACCATGGTCGTTACAAACATAGAAAAATTGCGGACTTAAGGATGTCAAAATGGGGGACATAATGTGACCATAGTCAAGTTATATGCATAGAAAAATGGCGGACAGAATGAGGTCAAAATGGTGGATATATTGTGACCATAGTCGTCACATACATACAAGAATGGCGGAGAGATAGAGATCAAAACTGTGGACATATTGTGACCATAGTCGTCACATTCATAAAAAAATGGGGAGAAAAAGAGGTCAAAATGGTGGACAAAATGTGACCATTTTCGTCACATTCATGGAAAAATGGCGGCAGAATGAGGTCAAAATGGTGGAGATATTTTGACCAATTTTCGTCAAATTCATGGAAAAATGGCGGCAAAATGAGGTCAAAATGGTGGAGATATTTGACAGAATGAGGTCAAAGTGGTGGACTTAATGTGAACATAGTCGTCACATACATAGAAGAATGGCGGAGAGATAGAGGTCAAAACTGTGAAACATATTGTGACCATAGTCGTCACATTCGTAGAAATATTGGGGGAGAGAAAGAGGTCAAAATGGTGGACAAAATGTGACCATTGTCGTCACGTTCACAGAAAAATGGCGGCAGAATAAGGTCAAAATGGTGGAGATATTGTGTTCATTGTCGTCACAGTCATGGAAAAATGGCGGACAGAATCAGGTCAAAGTTGTGGACATAATGTGACCATAGTCGTTACATACATAGAAAAATGGCGGACAGAATGAGGTCAAAATGGTGGACATAATGCGACCATTGTCGTCATATTCATAGAAAAATGGCGGACAGAAAAAGGTCAAAATGGTGGACATAATGTGACCGTTGTCGACACTCTCATAGAAAAATGGCAGACAGAATGAGGTCAAAATGGTGGACATAAGGTGACCATTGTCGTCACATACATAAAAAAATGACGGACAGAATGAGGTCAAAATGGTGGACATAATGCGACCATTGTCGTCATATTCATAGAAAAATGACAGACAGAATGAGGTCAAAATGCTGGACATAATGTGACCTTTGTCGTCACATTCCTGGAAAAATTGCGGACAGAATGAGGTCAAAGTGGTGGAGATATTTGACAGAATGAGGTCAAAGTGGTGGACTTAATGTGAACATAGTCGTCACATACATAGAAGAATGGCGGAGAGATAGAGGTGAAAACTGTGGATATATTGGACCATAGTCGTCACATTCATAGAAAAATGGGGGAGAGAAAGAGGTCAAAATGGTGGACAAAATGTGACCAATTTTCGTCACATTCATGGAAAAATGGCGGCAGAATGAGGTCAAAATGATGGAGATATTTGACAGAATGAGGTCAAAGTGGTGGACTTAATGTGAACATAGTCGTCACATACATAGAAGAATGGCGGAGAGACAGAGGTCAAAACTGTGGATATATTGTGACCATAGTCGTCACATTAATAGAAAAATGGGGGAGAGAAAGAGGTCAAAATGGTGGACAAAATGTGACCATTTTCGTCACATTCATGGAAAAATGGCGGCAGAATGAGGTCAAAATGGTGGAGATATTGTGACCATTGTCGTCACGTTCACAGAAAAGTGGCGGCAGAATGAGGTCAAAATGGTGGAGATATTGTGACCATTGTCGTCACAGTCATGGAAAAATGGCGGACAGAATAAGGTCAAATGGTGGACATAATGTGACCATAGGCGTCTTATATATAGAAGAACAGCGGACCAAAAGAGGTCAAAATGGTGGACATAATGTGGCCACAGTCGTTACACTCATAGAAAAATGGGGGCGAAAAAGAGGTCAAAATGGTGGACATAATGTGACCATTGTCGTCACAGTCATGGAAAAATGGCGGACAGAATGAGGTCAAAGTGGTGGACATAATGTGACCATAGTCGTTACATACATAGAAAAATGGCGGACAGAATGAGGTCAAAATGGTGGACATAATGCGACCATTGTCGTCATATTCATAGAAAAATGGCGGACAGAAAGAGGTCAAAATGGTGGACATAATGTGACCGTTGTCGACACACTCATAGAAAAATGGCAGACAGAATGAGGTCAAAATGGTGGACATAAGGTGACCATTGTCGTCACATACATAGAAAAATGGCG
>JAWNND010000617.1:0-122991 GCA_035043265.1 Drosophila testacea
GGTAATTTTATTTTATATTTTCGAATTCACTTTTATTTCGGTTAGTAGTGAAACTTAGAGGAAAATGGCCGTCGGCCAGCTTACCACAGGGTACGGCGTACCACAAGGTGTGTAGCGTGCTCGCTACAGGGGTGCGCCGGAATAATGCGCTGCCGGTGGTTGCCGCTACTGTTGGCGTTTCCTTGGCGCTTGCCAATCCAAGCGGGCTCCCGTGGTATTTGGGTTTTCCCTTGCCGTTGTCGTTTGCCGTTGCCGTTGTTGTTGCCGTTGTCGTTGCCGCTTGTCGTTGCCGTGATCGTTACCGTTGTTGCCGTTGTTGCCGTTGTTGCCGTTGTTGCCGTTGTTGCCGTTGTTGCCGTTGTTCTCGTGCACGTTTCTTATATTTTCTCACTGTTGAAATGTCACAACTCAAACTTGCCGTAAGCACGTCTGCTCGTTTTGGCCCGCCAGAAAAAAGTGAAGTCTCGATTAAACACGCTTCTCTTATCGATACACCGATCTCGATGTTCGATCCAGTTCTCGCTACCAGCAGCAGGTGGCGTTTATGCTCTAATCAACCCTGCTTCTCCTATCGATACATCGATCTTGATGTTCGATCGCTGCCTAGTGCTTGTTGCTAGCACTAGGTGGCGTTTGTGCTCCAATCAACCCTGCTTCTTCTATCGATACATCGATTTCGATGTTCGATCGATGCCTAGTGCTCGTTGCTAGCACTAGGTGGCGTTTGTACTAAGGTATTTTCTTTCCGAAAATACTGACGAGGTGGGTTTTAAGCCATTCTGGCAAAAAATAAAAATATAACTTGGGGGGGAAATTAAAAATGGGTTCTCGCCGGCTTCATGCCATTGGCGGCGTGGCTTCGTGCCGAAATAATACTAATAATAACTACTTTAAGGTAGTTCGGGGAGCTAACTCTAGAGGGCTCTTCGTGCCTCGGCCAACTCCTGAACTATGAACGTCCTTATCATTTGTGAGTGGCAAAATGCCGCCTCACATCCCTCCCTTACTTCGGGGGGCGGAGAAGGACGCTGACGTCGCCGGCGCGGTTGATCTTAATGGAGAACCTCTTTCCTTCCGTCTCCACGAGGAACTTGATGGGTTTCTTGGCCGCCTGGGGCTTGGCTCGTTCCACGGTCTCCAGCACTACGACCGGGACCATCCCCTGCAGTTCACGCAGCTTCCACTCGGCTGGCGCCTCGACCCAGTCCAACTGGTCCCATGCGAAATCGGGGTCCATTTCTACATCGTGGACCCCAGCGAGAACCTCCTCCCACTCATCGTTGTTCAGCAATCCTTCAGCTCCTACTCCGAGCTCCGCCGCAAATATGGCTCCGATCTCCGAGGAGTCGGGTAGCTTGTCGTCCCTGGCGCTGTTCGGGTTCGGGGTAGTGGCGCGGCTGTCCTCTGAATTGTATGGGCTGAGCGTCAACTCTGCCCCATCCTGAGGGCGTCGAGGATATACGCCAGAATGGCCGTCGCGTGCTCCCACGATAACGCCATCAGCCTCGGCTGTATTATCCCTCGGCGGCTGGCGACGAAGCGGGTGCCCATCCCGGAGATGCTCCATGCTGCAGAATTTTCTGTGAATAGAGGTTAATGCTTTAGTTTCTGGGCGTAGATGCTGTTGATTCGGTGACGGGCGGATTTAGTTCTGAGACGCAGGTAGTTAAATACGTAGGCGGGCGAATTAGAATGTTGAATACGTAGGCGGGCGGATTAAAATACGTAGGCGGGCGGATTAAAATACGTAGGCGGGCGGATTAAAATACGTAGGCGGGCGAACTAAGTCTGAGACTCAGGCAGTGTCGGGCGAGGACGGCCGAAACTAGTAAGGGCGCTATAGCTGAGCGTGGTCCCCGTTAGTTTTGGGTACACGAGGCTCGAGAGGATTCGGTTCCGAATGGAACTCCTTGAGGTCTGCCAGGTTGGCTACGCGACGCCGTGTTGATCCCACTCGTTGTAGTCGTACCACGTTCGGGGAAATGAACTTCCGGACTTGGTACGGGCCTTCATATTTTGGGGCGAGCTTGGCTGCGAACCCCTCCGCTGCGTTGGACAGGACGTGTTGTCGCACAAGGACAAAACTCTGTAATTCCGGGCGCCACTCCCGACGTCGGAGATTGTAATGCTTCGCTTGCTCTGTGGTTGCTCGTTGTGTGTTTCCTTTGACAACCTCAAAGATGTCTTTGAGTTGTTTCGCCTTGTCGCCGGGGGCCGTAGGTTGTCTTCCAATGCTGGGGGTTACTTCGTCGTACAGTGCTCCTGGTAGGCGGGGTTCCCGTCCTTGTACCAGGAAAGCAGGGCTGAATCCGGTTGTATCTGAGACACTGGTGTTGATTGCTAGCATGATCTCTGGTAGTAACTCGTCCCATGTATTCTGTTGTCCCTCGATGCTCTGGGAGATCATGGTCTTAATGGTCCGGTTTGCCCGCTCGGTCGGGTTCTGATGTGGGCTGTACGGAGCCGTATACTGCAGCTCGATGCCGGCAGTCTGACAAAATGAGCGGAACGATCGGCTCGTGAACTGTGTTCCATTGTCGCATACGAAACGCCTGGGGACTCCAAACCTGCTGAGTATACTCTTACGAAAGGCTTCTTCCAAATGTGCGGATGTGGCTTTCCGTAGTGGGATGAGTTCCACCCACTTGGTGAAAACGTCAAAGAACACGAGTAACATCGTGTTTCCATGTTTCGAGCGTGGCAGGGGCCCGATGAAATCCGCGCAGAGGGTACCGAAAGGCTCGTCCACTTGACGGGTCAGCATTCGTCCGGCGGGCTTCAGTTGGCTAACCTTGAACCTCTGGCACTTCTCGCATTGTTTGACGTATCGAGCTACGTCTCGGAATAGTCCTGGCCAGTAGTAGCGTTGCGTGATCCTTGCGATTGTCTTACGTATGCCCAAATGTCCGGCGGTTGGGTGATCATGGCATTCGGCCAGCACTCGGGGTCTGTGTTCGGACGGGACACACAGTTTCCATGGTACGTAGTCTTCCTCTTCTGGGCGGTGGCCAAGGTGGCGGTACACTTGATTCCCTTCAATGGTGAAATCTGGGAGCTTGTCTGGAGCTTCCAGTATTCGTCGCGTGAGTCGGTGGATCCATTTGCATGGTGTCTTCTCTTCCTGTGCCAGGTTCAGAGTGGCTGCTAAGGGTTGACGGGATAAAGCGTCGGCCACGATGTTCTGATTCCCTCGTCGATAATGCACATCGAACTGGTACTGTTGTAGTTCGAGTGCCCAGCGTGCGATCCTTCCGGTTGGGTTCTCTATGCTGTTGAGCCATTTCAGTGCGAGATGGTCAGTCACGACATCAAAGCGGTATCCCTCGAGGTAACAACGTAACTTGCGTATGGCCCAGACTATCGCCAGGCATTCTTTCTCGGTGGCCGAGTAATTCTCTTCGGCCTTGACCAGTCGCCGGCTGACATAGGCGATCACTCTCTCCGCTCCCTGGTGCTGTTGAGTCAGAACTGCTCCCAATCCAAAATCGCTTGCGTCTGTTTGCAGCACGAACTTCTCGTTGAAGTCCGGGCAGGCAAGAACTGGTGCTTCGGTCAACCGTGCTTTGAGGTCCTCAAATGCTTTTTGTTGGTCCTCCTTCCATTCCCATTTCTGCCCCTTTCTCAGCAAAGAAGACATCGGCTGGACAATGGCTGCGAAGTTCGGGACGAAACGACGATACCATGACGCGATGCCCAAACAACGGCGCAATTCTCGGCACGTTGCTGGTGGTTGGAGTTCCCTGACCGCTGCTACCTTGTCCGGATCGGTGTGGATTCCTTCGGCGCTGATGACATGCCCGAGGTAAGCTATGCTGCGCCTGAAGAACTTACATTTCGCTTTGTTGAGTCGCAAGTTCGCTTGCCTTAGCCTTCGGAAAACCTCCCCGAGGTTTTTCACATGCTCCTCCAATGTCGCTCCGCTGACGACGATGTCATCTAAGTATGCAAAAGCGAACGGTTCCATGTCCGGCCCAATGACGCTATCCAAAGCTCGTTGAAAGGTAGCGGGGGCCGAGTGCAACCCGAAAGGCATCACCTTCCAGTGATATAACCCCCTGCCGGGTACGGTGAATGCCGTGTATTCCCTGCTGTTGCGTGCCATTGGGATTTGCCAATACCCACTCTTCAAGTCCAATGTCGATATGTAGCGCGCGTTTCGTAGCCGCTCCAGAATATGATGGATCCTAGGTAGGGGGTATGCGTCCGGGATGGAGTTTGCATTCAACTGACGATAGTCGATGCACATCCGGACGTCGCCTGTCTTCTTACCCACGAGCACAATGGGTGCGCTATGCGGGCTTTTCGATGGCTCGATGCAGTTGTTCCTCAGTAACTCGTCGACTTGCTCGTTGATGATTCGTTGCATAGCCGGGTTCTTCGGGAAGTATCTCTGTTTTATTGGGCGGTCGTCTCTCGTAGTGATTACGTGCTCTGCGATGTGGGTGACTCCGTGCAAGGTGTCGAACTGCGCTAGCTCGTGCTCCAAGAACTGCTGTACCCATGGTTCCAGCTCGTGTTCTTCTTCTGGCGGGGAACATGAGTCGTCGAGATCAGCGTCTTCCGACTCATTGACGTGAGAGCTCGGTTCCGGTACTGCTAAAGCGCAGACTTCGGTTAGGTTTCCCCCGAAGGGGAGGGGACGTTGAAATGGCGCACCACTTTCAAGTGGCCCCCATGAACCTAACCCAGCGGCGCTGAGTCTCTCAGTCGTGGCGTCGTCTTCTTCATCCTTCCGCATTGGAAAATCGGCTCCTAGGTGTGATTCTTCCGGTGCTGGCTGGGCTCTTTGATACGGGGCGCTATGCCTGAAAAGAAAAGAATGATCCGGGGCTATGCTCGAGTGATCCTGGAGATCCGAGGCTGCGCTTGGTTGATCTTGGGTATCCGGGGTTACATTGACTTGCGATGGTTGACCCTTAGGATCCGTTGTGGTTACGTTGACTTGCGATGGTTGATCTTTACGATCCGTTGTGGTTACTTTAACTTGCGATGGTTGATCCTTACGATCCGTTGTGGTTACTTTAACTTGCGATGGTTGATCCTTACGATCCGTTGTGGTTACGTTGACTTGCGATGGTTGATCTTGGTGATCCGGAGCTATGCTCGTGTGATCCTTAAAATCCGAAGCTGGGCTCGAGTGATTCTTAGAATCCGAGGCTGGGCTCGAGTGGTTCTTAAAATCCGAAGCTGAGCTCGAGTGATTATTAGAATCCGAAGCTGGGCTCGAGTGATCTTTAGAATCCGAAGCTGGGCTCGAGTGATTATTAGAATCCGAAGCTGGGCTCGAGTGATCTTTAGAATCCGAAGCTGGGCTCGAGTGATTCATAAAATCCGAAGCTGGGCTCGAGTGATCTTTAGAATCCGTAGCTGGGCTCGAGTGATTCATAAAATCCGAAGCTGGGCTCGAGTGATCTTTAGAATCCGAAGCTGGGCTCGAGTGATTCATAAAATCCGGAGCTGGGCTCGGCTGAGCCGGTTTGGAGCTTGTCTTGTCGATGCCACCCGCAAAGCTCGGTGTGGCGACGCAAAATTCTGCACCACTGCTCGGGGTCTCCACATCCAATCCTGACGCCTCTTGTACGCCGGGTGTCATCGTCTTCCAGCCGGGAAATGCACCCTTGCCCGCTATGTTAGCGCGGATGGAAGCCCGATGACCAGCGGAAGTGGTCAAACCCGTGGACGTCAGTTGGAGAGATTCATTGCCGCATCGCAATGTAGCCTGGATTGCGCACAAGAAGTCTATCCCTAGGATCACATGGTCGACGACGATTGGCAATACCAGAAATGGTATTCGAGCGTAATTCCTGCCCAGCTGCACAGTCGCCACTAGCGCTTTGTGGACTGTTGCGTGACTTCCATCCGCCATGCTGACTTTGGCTCGCACATCCCTAAGATCAGAGTTCTTCAGTTGGCGCGCGGCGTCCTCGCTGATGAAACTTCTCGTGGCTCCGGTGTCTATGGTTGCTTGTCTCGGCTGATCTCCGATCCTCACCTGGGCCACAATGCGCGCGTTCTCCACTCGAAGGCTGGGTTCTATTGCCGGGACTGGTTGGCGGTCGCTCCCACCTGGTCCTGGGGCAGGTGAGGCCGCTGTCCGTTTCCCGAAGCTGAGTCGCAACACTCCCAAGTCCTGACTCCTCGTTTTCCGCAACGCCAGCAGAAATAGACTTGTCGGTTACGGCATTCCCTAGAATAATGACCGATTTCCGCACACCTCCTGCAAGCACGCTGGATATCGATCGCTGGTCCTGTTTCCTGAATCATCCGGTTGTCTATCCTTGGTTCGTTCTGAACTCCTTGGTGGTCCGGCTGGTTGTCTCTGAACGGGTTCCGGTGCCTCGGCGCTTGGTTGACCTCACCGTTGGTGCTGACTGTGGCTGGTCTCTGCTGAGCCACTCTGGTGTTACGACTTTTCCACTCCCGTTCGCGCACGAACTCAAAGTCGGTGGCTAGCTGCGTCAGCTGTGCTAGCGATGATGCCTCGTGTCTCCGGATATACAATTGGTATTCCGGCAGCAAATTCTCGTAGGCTCGATCGAGTTCTTCTTCCCCTGTGTAACCAGCGCGTCTCATGAGTAGCCGTAGTTCCACTACGTAGGCCTTGAAAGTTTCTCGCGGTTTCTGCTGCCTAGCCCGGATCTGATCTTCCAATCGTTGGAAGTACCGAGGCGGCAGGAAGAATTCCAAGAGCTCCCTTTTGAAACTGTCCCACGTGGCTCCTTGTAGGCGGCTGACCCTGAACCAATCGCTGGCATTTCCTGTGAGCATCTCTGGCACTGCTCGTGATAGCTGCGTCAAAGCGATCTGGTGGGCTGCCGCACGTTCCTCCACACGTTCGATGAAACTCAACGGATCCGATTGTCCATCAAAGAGTATTCCCCAGCGATGTACCTTTTCCGCGATGGAACGGTACGGGGTCTCGTGGCGTATCACATTCGGGGCCACTGGCGACTGGCTTCGGTTTCGTTGTCCTGTGCGGCTGGGCGGCTGTAGTTCGGCTGGCCGGCTCACTACCACTCGAGGTATGATGCCTGGTTGACCAGCTTGACTCTCGGCCTCAATGCGCACTGGGGACACGCTGCGGGATCGAGGCTTAGATTCCTGGTCACTAAGCTCGGATTCCGGAATGTTGATAAACTGTTGCTCCAGTTCCTCCAGCCGTTTGATCACATGCTCGTTATGTTCACCATGGGCGATGAACTGCGCCATGCGGCTCCGAAGCTCCGACACGGTACCTAGAGTTTCGAGTCCAAACTCTGCTGTCATGGTCAGCAACTCATCCCTACGCCGGAGGTATACCCAACTGACGGTAACCATGGTATGGCCCGGGGTACTTTCTATGAGAAAACGGGAAAATAACTTTTTTTGTATGCTCGCCGCACGTGGCTTGTCTCGTCGCGCTTAGACCGCGGAAAATTATGCTATGCCAACTGAGGGATGGCACGAGAACGCCCTGTCTATTTTACGCACGTGGTCTGTACTATACTAACTTGACCCACGTGGTCGAAAATTTTTCGGACTCGGCTTGAGTTAATTTTATTCCGGGAGAAACACGCGTTGCTTTTTAAGTTAATACTTGAGTTTTCTTTTTATTTTTATTCGTCGGAGGAAACTTGACTTGTCGCTTTAAAGGTTCCTACTTGAGAGCTTGACTCGATTTTATTTTCCGGAGAAACACGACTGGTTGCTTTTAACGTTGCTACTTGAGACTTTATTTTTATTCGTCGGAGAAAACTTGACTTGTTGGTTCTGATGTTCCTACTTGAATGTTCTTTTTATTTGTCGGAGAAAACTTGACTTATCGCGTTGATGGTTCCTTCTTGAGTCTTTATTTTTATTTGTCGGAGAAAACTTGACTTGTCGGTTCTAACGTTGCTACTTAAGTGTTCGCTGCATTCCTTGATATATGCTTACAAAGCCAACCCAAGCTTGCATTTCTGTCGCAGCAGAGAGCATGTTAGCTCTGCCCGCGTACTTCGCAGCAGAGAGCGTGTTAGCTCTGCCTGCGTGCACCACAGCAGAGAGCGTCGTAGCTCTGCTCGCGTGCGGTGACCAGAGAGCGTGTTAGCTCTGCCTGCCTGCGTCGTAGCAGAGAGCGTGTTAGCTCTGCCCGCTGAGAGAGTTCCTATTTATCGTTGCGTTTCCTTGATGTTACGAAGCCTTGGGTAGACTGCATTCCCGTCGCAGCAGAGAGCATGTTAGCTCTGCCCGCGTACTTCGCAGCAGAGAGCGTGTTAGCTCTGCCTGCGTGCACCGCAGCAGAGAGCGTCGTAGCTCTGCTCGCGTGCGGCGACCAGAGAGCGTGTTAGCTCTGCCTGCCTGCGTCGTAGCAGAGAGCATGGTAGCTCTGCCCGCTGAGAGAAAACGTCGCCGAGTGATCATGTAGCGGCACCCTGGCCGTTTTGTAGCTTGGCTTGCACGTGGCATCTCTCTCCATTTCCTTCACTACGTTCAGAAAAAAAAGTGAGAGAAAAAAACACAAAAAAAAAGTACCTCGTGCGTTGCGAATCGAAAACCAAAATGGCGAATCTTTTGCCGTTGGAGAAAAATTTACCGCTGCTGAATTTATTAAATTTTTCTTCCGAGACCGAAATTTTTCTGAGACTTGTCGATTTTCTGAGACTTGAAATTTTCTTCTGAGACTGCGAATTTTCTACGATTTTTCTGAGATTTATTTTTATTATTCCAAGATTTCCCTGAGACTTGAGATTTTCCTTCTGAGGATGTTGAATTTTCCTAGACTTTTCTTGGACTGGTGACTTAGCCGGGAGTGACTTTTCTGACGGGCCCGGGTTTTATGGGGAAAAATATATATATAAAAATTTATACATATTTGTACACACATATATCCATTATATATATAGAAAGAAATATTTAATATATAGAAATATATGTTGGAATATATAAATATATATATAAAATAGAAATAATATATAAAATATATATATAAATATATGTGTGTATATATATACGTATATATGGCGGCACGAAAAGATTTTCAGGAAAAAACAATATATATATATATATATAGACGATGAAAGGATATTTATATATATATAAAAAAAAATATATGTTGGAATACATATAAATATATATACAAAATAAAAATAATATATAAAATATATATATACATATATATATAAATATATGTGTGTATAAATATATATATATATATATGGTGGCGCGAAAAGATTTTCAAAAAAAAACAATATATATATATATATGGACGATTGATGGTTAGTATAAATATTTAAAATTTTCTCCCCAAAATATATAATTTGATATAAGGGAACAACGCCGTCTACGTTGTGAAAGTTTCGTGGGCATGTGGCGAGAATGATGTAAAAAAAATGTTTTCCATTAATCTGAGGGCCTATTCTAATTCGATGGCAAAATGTCTCCAGACGTCCCTGCTCGGGCGCCATCTGTAAGGAAGTTTTTCCAGCCGAGGTCGGCGTCTCAGTCCGGCCAGGGCCAATTACAGAAAATTTGTAATATCTGGGACGGCTGGAAATGAATATTAGGGCACTCCTCATAAAACTAACTGAAAAAGAAAAACCCACCATATGCAATCGCGGATCGGAGCCATTTTGGGCAGCGTTGGACAAGCTCCTTAGCGAGATAGGGTACAACCCAACCTCACTTGTAGGAGCGTTCCAGCGCTACCGTACCCAGTGAACGGTAATTCTGGGTGATAGACTCGCAGGCGAGAGGAGGTACAACCCGAACTCTCGCCGGCGGGAATATCCCCAGCGATTACCGGCACTAGAACCAAGTGACGGTGGCCCTGGTGGGCAAACTCACGAACGAGATAAGGTTCGACCTGGAACCTCGTTCGTGGAATGCCCCAGGGTCCACTGACATGGCTTCAACTCGACGAATGTGTAAGTGATAGTCACTAGAGGCGCAGAGTACGACTCGGAAACACCTCTCGTGACATCCCTTACACATGTCAAGCCGATCGCGACCACGTGTTTGCACCCGCCGAAACTTTCACCTTCACTTTTAAAACATTTGAATAGACATTTGTGGCACGCACTCGCAAAGCGATATGGTAATTTTATTTTATATTTTCGAATTCACTTTTATTTCGGTTAGTAGTGAAACTTAGAGGAAAATGGCCGTCGGCCAGCTTACCACAGGGTACGGCGTACCACAAGGTGTGTAGCGTGCTCGCTACAGGGGTGCGCCGGAATAATGCGCTGCCGGTGGTTGCCGCTACTGTTGGCGTTTCCTTGGCGCTTGCCAATCCAAGCGGGCTCCCGTGGTATTTGGGTTTTCCCTTGCCGTTGTCGTTTGCCGTTGCCGTTGTTGTTGCCGTTGTCGTTGCCGCTTGTCGTTGCCGTGATCGTTACCGTTGTTGCCGTTGTTGCCGTTGTTGCCGTTGTTGCCGTTGTTGCCGTTGTTGCCGTTGTTCTCGTGCACGTTTCTTATATTTTCTCACTGTTGAAATGTCACAACTCAAACTTGCCGTAAGCACGTCTGCTCGTTTTGGCCCGCCAGAAAAAAGTGAAGTCTCGATTAAACACGCTTCTCTTATCGATACACCGATCTCGATGTTCGATCCAGTTCTCGCTACCAGCAGCAGGTGGCGTTTATGCTCTAATCAACCCTGCTTCTCCTATCGATACATCGATCTTGATGTTCGATCGCTGCCTAGTGCTTGTTGCTAGCACTAGGTGGCGTTTGTGCTCCAATCAACCCTGCTTCTTCTATCGATACATCGATTTCGATGTTCGATCGATGCCTAGTGCTCGTTGCTAGCACTAGGTGGCGTTTGTACTAAGGTATTTTCTTTCCGAAAATACTGACGAGGTGGGTTTTAAGCCATTCTGGCAAAAAATAAAAATATAACTTGGGGGGGAAATTAAAAATGGGTTCTCGCCGGCTTCATGCCATTGGCGGCGTGGCTTCGTGCCGAAATAATACTAATAATAACTACTTTAAGGTAGTTCGGGGAGCTAACTCTAGAGGGCTCTTCGTGCCTCGGCCAACTCCTGAACTATGAACGTCCTTATCATTTGTGAGTGGCAAAATGCCGCCTCACATGTTTCAATAGATAATTTTAAACAAATGGGCAATAAAATATTGAATTCATTAAGAGTAGCGCTACTCAACCCGGTGACCCAAATTAAAACTAATAAAGAAAAAGAAGCAATACTGTCAACATTTCATGATGAACCTATGCAAGGAGGTCATACTGGCATTTCAAAAACCTTGGCCAAGGTCAAAAGACATTATTATTGGAAAGGAATGTCCAAAGATATTACAGAATACATAAGAAAATGTCAAAAATGTCAAAAAGCTAAAATAACAAAGCACACTAGAACTCCACTTATATTGACAGAAACTCCTATTAAAGCTTTTGACAGAGTGATAGTGGATACCATTGGTCCGCTACCTACATCTGAGAATGGAAACGAGTATATTGTCACATTAATATGTGATTTAACCAAATACCTAATTGCCGTTCCAATTGCAAATAAAAGCGCAAATACTGTAGCAAAAGCGATATTCGAATCATTTATTCTGAAGTACGGTCCAATGAAGACGTTCATCACGGGCATGGGAACATAGTATAAAAATTTGATCATAAATGAATTGTGCAAATATTTAAAAATAGACAACATAACGTCTACGGCACATCATCATCAAACAGTTGGAACAGTAGAAAGAAGTCACAGAACATTTAATGAATATATACGCTCATATATATCAGTTGATAAAGCTGATTGGGACGTATGGCTTCAATACTTTGTATTTTGTTTCAACACAACACCCTCTATGGCACACAATTATTGTCCATATGAGTTAGTTTTAGGCAAACAAAGCAATTTGCCAAAATATTTTAATAAAATAGATTATACAGAACCCCTTTACAACATAGAAAACTACGCTAAGGAATCAAAATTTAGACTAGAACAGGCATATAAAAGAGCAAGAGTTATGCTAGATAAGATTAAGATTAGAAATTAAATGCATTACGATAAACAGGTGTTAGATTTTAAAACAAAAATAGGAGATAAAGTTTTATTAAGAAACGAAACTGGCCATAAATTGGATCCAGAATATATAGGTCCCTTTACGGTAGTAGCATTAGAAGAAAATAATAATATAATTATTAAATATAGCGCAAGCTAACTTGGCGCGCCAAAGTTTGGATACCCTGCAGTGCCCTGTGTAAGCCGTCAGATTTTTACAAAATTTGTTAAATGTTGATTTCGAACCGATCGTTCCTATGGCAGCTATATGATATAGTAGTCCGATTTTTACCAAATTTGGTCTGCGTGTTTAAAACTTAATCAAACACACAATGTGTATATTTGGTTGAGATATTTTGAGAAACAAAAAAGTTTTTCATACTAAATGTTGCTTTCGAATCTATCGTTCCTATGGCAGCTATATGATATAGTAGTCCGATTTACACCAAATTTGGTCAGCCTGCTTAAAACTTAATCAAACACACAATGTGTATATTTGGTTGAGATATCTTGAGAAACAAAAAAGTTTTTCATACTAAATGTTTATTTCCAACCGATCGTTCCTATGGCAGCTATATGATATAGCTATCCGATCCGGCCGGCTCCGACATATGTGCTGCGTGCAGCAAAAAGACGGATCTGTACCAAATTTCATCAAGATAGCTTCAAAACTGAGAGACTAGTTTGCATAGAAACAGACGGACACACGGACAGACAGACGGACAGACAGACGGACATGGCTATATCGACTCAGCTCGTCGCCCTGATCAAGAATATATACTTTATGGGGTCTGTGAGGCTTCCTTCAATCGCGTTACACATTTCGTGACAAAATTATAATACCCTCTGCAAGGGTATAAAAACAATAAAATAAAGAGCAAAAAGTTCATAAGGATAGGTTAAAAATTTTTAATTCATAATAATTTTTAGTGTTGCCACAGATAAGTAAAAAAAAAAAAAAAATTTAAAAAAAAATTTGGCAAATATAAATATTTTTGATATAAAAATAAATATTTTCATTTTGTTAGTAAGTTAAATTTAAAAAAAAAACAACAAAAAAATTATATAATAATAATTAATAATCTCTTAAAATAACTTCATAATATTACGTTATTTTTCAAAAGGAGGGAGATGTAGCATGTGTACATTTATATAATAAATAATAATTCAAGACATATTGAGCACCAACACTTAAGTGCCTAAACATAAACAAGGCAGCAACACTTTGTTGTTATGCCAACATAAAATATATAAAGCGGTGACTTTGTCGCTGCGCGGCCAACGCTAAGTGCTAACGAAATATGATCGCACTCTTGACCATTTCAAGTATTCTTCTTATCAAGTGCGAAGGGTGATGCAAGGGCCACCTCGTTCGGGAAAGCCGAGGCACGGCTTTTCAGCGAAGTGGCAAAAGATAACTTGGCCATGGCACTGGTCGACGGGCTCAACGCGGATGGTAAGCTGCTGGCGGAGAAGTGGGGAGAGGTGGAGACCAAACTCTCCGATTTGGTCATGGACCACGTCCTGAGCAAACCGGGGTGCTCCATCCCGTCCTATGACTCCTCAGCCGTGATACGGGGCCATGAGTAATCACCTGCGTGGACGAGGGTTCGAGGTTGTTCCTGGCAGAGTGCATAGCTAAGATTAGCGATGCATGGGCTGGGCTTAAGTTAAGCTCATCCCAGCCAGGTCATGACAAGCTGATCCGGACGTTGCGAGTCATGAACCCAGGGATCAAGAGCAGGTAATGAAGGCGAGCCAGCCATTTCTCCTTTTAATCAACGAGGAGTGTCTGGAGCAGCTGGAGAAAAACGACCACAGGCTGTGGTACGGTGTTCGAAAGGCCAAGATCAAGGTCTTTCGGAACGAACCTCTGGACAACATCCTCGAAGAGGTCGACGACACTAGCGGCCTGCTAAATGACCTAGCACTTAAGGAGATGCCAGATGTCGAGACCGACACTGGCAAGACAAAAGAAACAACACACTAATGCCGACCGTCGTTCAGATAAATCTGAAGCGTAGCAGGGTAGCTTCAGATAATCTGGTTGTCCTCCTCCGTTAGGAGGACACAGACGTCGGCATTATACAAGAGCCCTGGACTAGAGACACGACAGTCTTGGGTCTATCGGCACATGGCTATGACATAATTTACAAGAGCTCCGAAGGTAGGCCGAGAGCTTGTATAATAATCATAAAACTTTATAAAGCACTTTTACTCCCCAGCTTGAGCGATGAAGATCTGACAGTTGTCAAGATCGACTTGGCCAGAGGGAAAGCGCTGATGATCGCCTCCGCATACATGCCACATGACCAACAAGCTCCACCAGCAGCCGTGGAAAGATTATTGATACAGGCAGAGAAGACCAAAACCGACTTACTTCTAGGCTGCGACGCCAATTGCAGACATACGGTATGGGGAAGCAGAGAAATTAATGAACGAGGTGAGTCTCTCTTCGATTATATTATAAATAGAAACATGACAATATGCAACCAGGGCAGTACTCCCACCATTGTCTTCCCCAGTAGTGAGGAGCACCAAGGATGGGAGGAGGTTTTAGACCTCACACTGCTTACTAGTTACAGTCACATAAAGATAAGTAACTGGAGGGTATCCATGCGTCATTCGTTTTCAGACCACAGATACCTACTCTTCGGAATTGATATCGTCGCGATCAAGACCGAAAAGTTACGTAACCCACGCAAAACGGACTGGAACAAGTTCGCCAAACTAGTTCAGTCCAAAGTGAAATCTCAGTGTATAAAAGAAAATCTCTCCACCAAAGATACAGATGAGGAGATTGGCCAGCTAAACAAAATTTTCAACAAGGCATACACTTCATCATGCCCAGTGACGTATGCAAGGAAACAATATCCACCGTGGTGGAATCAGCGAACTAGCTAAACTCCGGAAGATCTCAAGAAAGAATTGCTAAAATCCTATCAAAAGAACACAACAGCCCAAGTCTGCCAAACAAATCAGACGGAAGCTCGACAATTTCGACCAATAAATCCTTAGAAGTGTTGGTAGACACACACTTCCCATGAAACACGGCAATAGAGAAGCCTCTCCCAATTAAAATGTCCCACGACAACAGTGATAAAGAAGTAATAACCAGAGAGAAACTCATCTGGGCGATAAATACTTTTGAGCCATACAGAAATCCAGGACCGGACGGAATAATTCCAAAAATGCTACAAGTCATAGATGAAGACACGATCTCATGGCTCCTAAACATATTAAAAGCCTGTATCAGACAGAACTATGTTCCGTCTGTCTGGAGAGAGGCAAAGGTAATATTCATTCCTAAACCAGGAAGAAGAGGGCATATCCTAGCTAAGGACTATAGACCTATTAGCCTTACATCCTTCAATCTTAAGACGTTACAAAAAATTCTGGACATTCACATTCGACAAAAAATTGAAGGCAAGCAATCTAAAGACCAACATGCGTACACAAAAGGGAAGTCAACAGAAACAACACTACACGAAGTAGTGCGGCAAATTAAAAGATCCCTGGAAGCTAAACAATACACGATGGCGGCCTTTGTAGACATAGAAAGAGACTTCAATAATGTAAATGCGAACTCCATCCTGGAATCCCTCAACGACCTTAGAGTCGAGGGATACATCAGCACATAAGATAACAGCCAACCTGGGTGGCGATAATCTCACGCGATACGTGAGCAGAGGCACACCTCAGGGGGGAGTACTGTCCCCGCTACTTTGGCTAATAAACATGGACAAGATACTGCACCAACTAAACCAAGGAGGAGTGAAGGCAATAGCATACGCAGACGGCGTAGTGCTACTAGTCTCAGGCCCCTTTTTAGACACCATAAGCAACATCATGGAAAGTGCACTCCGGAGACTAAACGATTGGGCCAAGTCATGCGGTCTAGGAGTGAACCCAGCCAAAACGGAATTGATGCTCTTCACAAGACGAACAAAGATTCCAGTTTTCAATCTGCCGAAACTTAGCGGGGAAAGATTGAAAATATCAGACAAAGCAAAGTATCTAGGAGTGATACTAGACCCAAAACTGTCATGGAAGCTAAATATAGAGGAGCGGGTCAAGAAGGCGTGCATTGCATTCTATTCCTGCAGAAAAACTTTCGGCAACACGTGGGGACTACATCCTAAGATGACTCTCTGGATGTACACGGCAGTAGTAAGACCCATTCTCACATACGGAGCGCTGGTCTGGTGGCCAGCACTGTCTAAAAAATACAATATAGATAAGATCACAAGAATTCAACGGACAGCATGCGCAGGAGCAACAGGCGCTATGAGATCCTGTCCAACAATGGCTCTGAACGCCATACTGAATCTGCTACCAATTGATTTGCATATCGTAAGTATAGCGTCACAATCGGCCCTACGACTCAGGGAGTCAGAGTGCTGGAAGGCCAGAAACACAGGACACAGCAGCATACTAAGCGGCAATCAATTTCGCTTGTCCATGAAAACGGACTACGTAATTGCCAAAACAAATTTTGAACAGAACTTCAAAACAAGAGTCCCATCAAGAGAGGAGTGGGCTGTCGAGAACCTGGATGCCACATTTGACATGAAACTCTACACCGATGGATCCAAGATGGACTGTAGTGTAGGGGCCGGAGAATACTCGCCGGACCTGTCAGTGGAAAAGTCATTCCATCTACCAGGTCTGGCGAGCGTGTTCCAGGCAGAGACCTTCGCAATAATGGAAGCAGCTAAGCATCTATTAGAGAAGAATGCAAATGTGGCATTCTTCTCGGACAGCCAAGCGGCAATCAAAGCACTCAGCTCTGTTTGGCAAAACTCTGCACTAACTATAAACTGCAAACAAGCTCTCAATGCAGTTGGACTCAACAACACTGTTTCTCTGATTTGGATCCCAGGCCATAGGGATCTTGCAGGTAACGAAAAAGCGGACGAGCTGACTAGGGTCAGAGATGACAACAACACCAGAAGAGGTGAGCCCACCCCTTAATTCCATTAAGCATGAAATCCACAAACTGCATGCCATTAAAGCTAGCAAGTCTAGAAAGGACACTGCAAGAATAACAGCAACACTACAGGTCACTGGCGAATCGGAACACACTTTCTTGCAAAACTTCATGACAGAGTGACCAAAAATTTGATTTGTAAAGTTGCCAGTCCCAAGGGTCGACAGATTTCAAGCGTGCATTACTTTGTAAAATCTAACCCAATTTTCGTGCTGAATATGATTTTAGCCATGATTTGATCCATAAAATGATTCTACATTTTAAAATAATTGTTGTTCAAAAATCGATTTTGTTTCATTTGTTGGCATTTTAGATAAGGGTCCTTCTTTAACACTTTCTAAAAAAAAAAATTTTGAGAATTTTATATTTTGATTTTTCATTTTTAATCAAGTCCTGTTACCCATATAAGTATAAGAAAGTAATTTAAAGTTGATTCTGAGGTGTTTCACTTTCTTGTAAAACTTCAAGACAGAGTGAACAAAAATTTTATTTGTAAGTTGATAGTCCCAAGGGTCGACAGATTTCAAGCGTGCATAAATTTTTGTCAAAATTAAGCCATGATTTGTTCTATAAATTAATTCAACAACTTAAAAAAGTTGTTTCTCAAAAATCAATTTTGTCGCATTAATTGGAATTTTAGATAAAGGTCCTTCTTTTACACTCTCTTTAAAAAAAATGTTGAACATAATAATAGCTTGATTATTTATTTTTAATCAAGTCCTGGTGCCCGTATAAGTACAAGAAAATACTTTAAAGTTGATTCTGAGGTGTTTCACCATCTTGAAAAGCTTCATGACAGAGTGACCAAAAATTTGACTTGTAAAGTTGCCAGTCCCAAGGGTCGACAGATTTCAAACTTGCGTAGCTTTGTCAAATCTAACCCAACTTTCGAGCGGAATGTCATTTTAGCCATGATTTGATCTGTAAATTGAATCTACATTTTAAAATAGTTGTTTCTCAAAAATCGATATTGTCGCAATTGTTGGAATTTTAGATAAGGGTCCTTCTTTTACACTCTCTTAAAGAAATGATTTAGAAAATTTAAAATGTTGATTTTTCATTTTTAATCAAGTCCTGTTACCCATATAAGTAAAAGAAAATACTTTAAAATTGATTCTGGGGTGTTAAACTTTCTTGAAAAGCTTCATGACAGAGTGACAAAAATTTGACTTGTAAAGTTGCCAGTCCCAAGGGGCGACAGATTTCAAACTTTTATAACTTTGTAAAATCTAACTCAATTTTTCTGCGGAATGTCATTTTAGACATGATTTGTTCTATAAGTTGATTCTACATTTTAAAATAGTTGTTTCACAAAAATCGATATTGTCGCATTTGTTGGAATTTTAGATAAAGGTCCTTCTTTTACACTCTCTTAAAAAAATAATTTAGAAAATTTTGATATATCAATTTAAATCAAGTCCTGGTGCCCATATAAGTATAAGAAAATACTTAAAAGTTGAATCCGAGGTGTTTGACTTTTTTGTAAAACTTCATGACACAGTGATAAAAAATTTGACTTGTAAAGTTGCCAGTCCAAGGGTCGACAGATTTCAAGAGTGCATAAATTTTGTCAAATTTAACCGATTTTCGTGTGGAATGTCATTTTAGCCATGATTTGATCTATAAATTGATACTACAACTTAAAAAAGTTGTTTCTCAAAAATCAATTTTGTCGCATTTGTTGGAATTTTAGATAACGGTCCTTCTTTTACACTCTCTCCAAGACAAAATTTTGAAAATAATAATAGCTTGTTTATTTATTTTTAATCAAGTCCTGGTGCCCATATAAGTACAAGAAAATACTTTAAAGTTGATGCTGGGGTGTTTAACTTTCTTGAAATGCTTCATGAAAGAGTGACCAAAAATTTGTCTTGTAAAGTTGCCAGTCCCAAGGGTCGACAGATTTCAAACTTGCATAGCTTTGACAAATCTAACCCAATTTTCGAGAGTAATGTCATTTTAGCCATGATTTGATCTATAAATTGATTCTACATTTTAAAATAGTTGTTTCTCAAAAATCGATATTGTCGCATTTGTTGGAATTTTAGATAAAGGTCCTTCTTTTACACTCTGTTAAGGAAATAATTTCGAAAATTTAAATTTCGATATTTCATATTTAATCAAGTCCTGGTACCCATATATGTATAAGATAAAACTTTAAAGTTGATTCTGAGGTGTTTGACTTTGTAAAACTTCATGACACAGTGACCAAAAATTTGACTTGTAAAGTTGCCAGTCCCAAGGGTCGACAGATTTAAAGAGTGCATAATCTTTGTCAAATCTAACCCGATTTGTCGTGTCGGAATGTCATTCTAGCCATGATTTGATCTATAAATTGATTCTACAACTTAAAATAGTTGTTTCTCAAAAGTCAATTTTGTCGCATTTGTTGGAATTTTAGATAACGGTCCTTCTTTTACACGCTCTTAAAGAAATAATTTAGAAAATTTAAAATGTTGATTTTTCATTTTTAATCAAGTCCTGGTGCCCATATAAGTATAAGAAAATACTTTAAAGTTGATGCTGGGGTGTTTAACTTTCTTGAAAAGCTTCATGAAAGAGTGACCAAAAATTTGTCTTGTAAAGTTGCCAGTCCCAAGGGTCGACAGATTTCAAACTTGCATAGCTTTGTCAAATCTAACCCAATTTTCGGGAGTAATGTCATTTTAGCCATGATTTGATCTATAAATTGATTCTACATTTTAAAAAAATTGTTTCTCAAAAATCGATATTGTCGCAATTGTTGGAATTTTAGATAAAGGTCCTTCTTTTACACTCTGTTAATGAAATAATTTCGAAAATTTAAATTTTGATATTTCATATTTAATCAAGTCCTGGTACCCATATATGTATAAGATAAAACTTTAAAGTTGATTCTGAGGTGTTTAACTTTCTTGACAGAGTGACCAAAAATTTGACTTGTAAAGTTGCCAGTCCCAAGGGTCGACAGATTTCAAACTTGCATAACTTTGTCAAATCTATCCCAATTTGTCATGTCATATCATGTCATTTTAGCCATGATTTGATCTATAAATTGATTTTACAACTTAAAATAGTTGCTTCTCAAAAATCGATTTTGTTGCATGTGTTAGAATTTTAGATAAGGGTCCTCCTTTTACACTCTCTCAAGGAAAAATTTTTGAAAATAATAGTAGCTTGATTATTTTTTTTTAATCAAGTCCTGGTGCCCGTATAAGTACAAGAAAATACTTTAAAGTTGATTCTGAGGTGTTTCACTTTCTTGAAAAGCTTCATGACAGAGTGACCAAAAATTTGACTTGTAAAGTTGCCAGTCCCAAGGGTCGACAGATTTCAAACTTGCATAACTTTGTCAAATCTAACCCAATTTTCGTGCGGAATGTCATTTCAGCCATGATTTGATCTATAAATTGATTCTACATTCAAAAATAGTTGTTTCTCAATAACCGATATTGTCGCATTTGTTGGAATTTTAGATAAAGGTTCATCTTTTACACTCTCTTAAAAAAATAATTTAGAAAATTTTGATTTTTCATTTTTAATCAAGTCGTGGTGCCCATATAATTATAAGAAAATACTTAAAAGTTGAATCCCAGGTGTTTGACTTTTTTGTAAAACTTCATGACACAGTGATCCAAAATTTGACTTGTAAAGTTGCCAGTCCCAAGGGTCGACAGATTTCAAGAGTGCATAAATTGTTGTCAAATTTAACCCGATTTTCGTGTGGAATGTCATTCTAGCCAGGATTTGATCTATAAATTGATTCTTCATTAAAAAACAGATGTTGTTCAAAAATCGATTTTGTCGCATTTGTTGGAATTTTAGATAAGGGTCCTTCTTTTACACTCTCTCAAAGAAAAAATTTTGAAAATAATAATAGCTTGATTATTTATTTTTGATCAAGTCCTGGTGCCCGTATAAGTACAAGAAAATACTTTAAAGTTGATTCTGAGGTGTTTCACTTTCTTGAAAAGCTTCATGACAGAGTGACCAAAAATTTGACTTGTAAAGTTGATAGTTCCAAGGGTCGACAGATTTAAAATTGCATAACTTGGTCAAATCTAACCCAATTTTCGTGCGGAATGTCATTTTAGCCAGTATTTGATCAATAATTTGATTCTACATTAAAAAACAGTTGTTGTTCAAAAATCGATTTTGTCGCATTTGTTGGAATTTAAGATAAGGGTCCTTCTTCTACACTCTACAAAAAAAAAAATTTGAGAATTTAATATTTTTATTTTTCATTTTTAATCAAGTCCTGGTGCCCATATATGTATGAGAAAATACTTTAAAGCTGATTCCAAGGTGTTTTTGATTTTTTTGTAAAACTTAATGTCAGAGTGACCAAAAATTTGACTTGTAACGTTGCGAGTCCCAAAGGTCGACAGATTTCAAACGTGCAAAACTTTGTCAATTTTAGCCCGATTTTCGTGTGGAATTTCATTTTAGCCATGATTTGATCTATATATTGATTCTACAACTTCAAATAGTTGTTTTTTTTTTTCAAAAATCGATTTGTCGCATTTGTAAGAATTTTAGATAAGGGTCCTTCTTTTACACTCTTTTAAAGAAAAAATAACGTTATATTATGAAGTTATTTTAATTCTTATTAATAAATATAGCGCAAGCTAACTTTGGCGCGCCAAAGTTTGAATACCCTTGCAGTGCCCTGCGTAAGCCGTCAGATTTTTTACAAAATTTGTTAAAGGTTGATTTTGAACCGATCGTTCCTATGGCAGCTATATGATATAGTTGTCCGATTTACACCAAATTTGGTCAGCTTGTTTAAAACCTAATCAAACACATAATGTGTATATTTGGTTGAGATATCTTGAGAAACAAAAATGTTTTTCATACTAAATGTTTATTTCCAACCGATCGTTCCTATGGCAGCTATATGATATAGTCATCCGATCCGGCCGGTTCCGACATATGTACTGCGTGCAGCAAAAAGACGGACCTGTACCAAGTTTCATCAAGATAGCTTCAAAACTGAGAGACTAGTTTGCATAGAAACAGACGAACAGACAGACGGACGGAGATGGCTATATCGACACAGCTCGTCGTCCTGATCAAGAATATATATACTTTATGGGGTCTGACACGCCTCCTTCAATGCGTTACAAACTTCGTGACAAAATTATAATACGCTCTGCAAGGGTATAAAAATTTGAAAATTTAAAAACTTGATTTTTTCATTTTTAGTCAATCTTTGGTGCTCATATAAGTATAAGAAAGTATTTTAAAGTTGATTCTGAGGTGTTTCACTTTCTTGCAAAACTTCATGACAGAGTGACTTAAAATTTGACTTGTAAAGTTGGCAGTCCCAAGGGTCGACAGATTTCAAACTTGCATAACTTTGTCAAATCTAACCCAATTTTCGTGAGGAATGTCCTTTTAGCCATGCTTTGATCTATAAATTGATTCAACAATTTAAAATAGTTGTTTCTCAATAACCGATATTGTCGCATTTGTTGGAATTTTAGATAATGGTCCTTCTTTTACACTCTCTTAAAGAAATAATTTAGAAAATTTAAAATTTTGATTTTTCATTTTTAATCAAGTCCTGGTGCCCATATAAGTATAAGAAAATACTTTAAAGTTGTTTCTGGGGTGTTAAAATTTCTTGAAAAGCTCCATGACAGAGTGACCAAACATTTGACTTGTAAAGTTGCCAGTCCCAAGGGTCGACAGATTTCAAACTTGCATAACTTTGTCAAATCTAACCCAAGTTTTCTGCGGAATGTCATTTTAGCCATGATTTGTTCTACAAATTGATTCTACATTTTAAAATAGTTGTTTCTCAAAAATCGATACTGTCGCATTTGTTGGAATTTTAGATAAAGGTCTTTCTTTTACACTCTGTTATAGAAATAATTTAGAAAATTTAAAATTTTGATTTTTCATTTTTAATCAAGTCCTGTTGTCCATATAAGTATAAGATAAAGCTTAAAAGTTGATTCTGAGGTGTTTAACTTTCTTGACAGAGTGACCAAAAATTTTACTTGTAAAGCTGCCAGTTCCAAGGGTCGACAGATTTCAATCGTGCATAACTTTGTCAAATTTAACCCGATTTTCGTTGGGAATGTCATTTTAGCCATGATTTGATCTATAAATTGATTCTACAACTTAAAAAAGTTGTTTCTCAAAAATCGATTTGTCGCATTTGTAAGAATTTTAGATAAGGGTCCTTCTTTTACACTCTCTTAAAGAAAAAAATTTTAAAATTTAAAATCTTGATTTTTTCATTTTTTTTCAAGTTTTGGTGCTCATATAAGTATAAGAAAGTATTTTAAAGTTGATTCTGAGGTGTTTCACTTTCTTGCAAAACTTTATGATAGAGTGACTTAAAATTTGACTTGTAAAGTTGGCAGTCCCAAGGGTCGACAGATTTCAAACTTGCATAACTTTGTTAAATCTAACCCAATTTTCGTGCGGAATGTCATTTTAGCCATGATTTGATCTATAAATTGATTCTACATTTTAAAATAGTTGTTTCTCAATAACCGATATTGTCGCATTTGTTGGAATTTTAGATAAAGGTCCATCTCTTACACTCTCTTAATAAAATAATTTAGAAAATTTAAAATGTTGATTTTTCATTTTTAATCAAGTCCTGGTGCCCATATAAGTATAAGAAAATACTTTAAAGTTGATTCTGGGGTGTTTAACTTTCTTGAAAATCTTCATGACAGAGTGACCAAAAATTTGACTTGTAAAGTTGCCAGTCCCAAGGGTCGGCAGATTTCAAACTTGCATAACTTTGTCAAATTTAACCCGATTTTCGTTGGGAATGTCATTTTAGCCATGATTTGATCTATAAATTGATTCTACAACTTAAAAAAGTTGTTTCTCAAAAATCGATTTGTCGCATTTGTAAGAATTTTAGATAAGGGTCCTTCTTTTACACTCTCTTAAAGAAAAAAATTTTAAAATTTAAAATCTTGATTTTTCCATTTTTTTTCAAGTTTTGGTGCTCATATAAGTATAAGAAAGTATTTTAAAGTTGATTCTGAGGTGTTTCACTTTCTTGCAAAACTTCATGACAGAGTGACTTAAAATTTGACTTGTAAAGTTGGCAGTCCCAAGGGTCGACAGATTTCAAACTTGCATAACTTTGTTAAATCTAACCCAATTTTGCTGCGGAATGTCATTTTAGCCATGATTTGTTCTACAAATTGATTCTACATTTTAAAATAGTTGTTTCTCAAAAATCGATATTGTCGCATTTGTTAAAATTTTAGATAAAGGTCCTTCTTTTACACTCTGTTAAAGAAATAATTTAGAAAATTTAAAATTTTGATTTTTCATTTTTAATCAAGTCCTGTTGCCCATATAAGTATAAGATAAAATTTTAAAGTTGATTCTGAGGTGTTTAACTTTCTTGACAGAGTGACCAAAAATTTGACTTGTAAAGTTGCCAGTCCCAAGGGTCGACAGATTTCAATCGTGCATACCTTTGTCAAATTTAACCCGATTTTCGTGTGGAATGTCATTTTAGCCATGATTTGATCTATAAATTAATTCTACAACTTAAAAAAGTTTTTTCTGAAAAATCAATTTTGTCGCATTTGTTGGAATTTTAGATTAGGGTCCTTCTCTTACACTCTCTTAAAAAAATAATTTAGAAAATTTAATATGTTGATTTTTTATTTTTAATCAAGTCCTGGTGCCCGTATAAGTACAAGAAAATACTTTAAAGTTGATTCTGGGGTGTTTAACTTTCATGACAGAGTGACCAAAAATTCAACTTGTAAAGTTGCCAGTCCCAAGGGTCGACAGATTTCAAACGTGCATAACTTTGTCAAATTTAGCTCGATTTTCGTGTGGAATGTCATTTTAGCCATGATTTGATCTATAAATTGATTCTACAACTTAAATTAGTTGTTTCTCAAAAATGGATTTTGTCGCATTTGTTGGAATTTTAGGTAAAGGGTCTACTGTAACGATTTACTTTTGCAGGTATGATGATTTAGTCTTATGTAGGGTAAAGTTGTCAGTTCAGCCGTTTTACATATTCTGTATATAAGTACATATGTAAAGCATATATACTGCTATCGGGCAGAGGATGTTATGCATGCACATATATATTTATACATAGCGGTCAAGCATGGGAACCATGCTGACTCGGCTATTAAGCGATCGCCGCTATCAAGAGCGATCATATTTCGGCCACACTTGAAATGTGCAGAAGGCACTGGCTTGGGCCGCGCTGCGACAAAGTTGTTGCTTTATGTTGTTTGTATTGGCGTACTTATTACTGGCCTTCAGCCCACTGTCCACCAACAAAAATATTTTGTTTGTACTTATCGGCTCACGGCCCACTGCTTTACCAAAAAAATTTGTTGGTACTTCGGCCCACTGTACGAAAAATTTTTTACTTGCACTTGTTGGCCTTCGGCCCACTGTATGTATTCCGCCTTTCTTTGGTCTAAGTCTCGCACTGTACTTATTTTCTTTATCAACGCGTGACCCTTTTGTGGGCAAATTCGTTCTTCACGAAACTACTGCACCGAACTGCGTAATAGACGGCGGCGTCTCTGCCTCGCACGACGTCGACTGCGATTCGCCGTTTTGGGCAGCACTTAGGTCTGCTGGCGCCTACGTGCGTGTGTCACTGAGCGTGTTGCTCTGCTGATCGTGAGCGTAGGTCTGTGAGCGTGTGTGTGTACGTACTATACTTTTTCTCTCTTTTGCCTTGTCTATCCTCCATTGCTGAAGCTGCGTCGCCTACTTTGGCACGTGTCGCGTCAAAAAAATAACTCAACAATGCAGGGTATAGCGGGGTTTATCCGACTAAAAGGGTATTCTCTACTAATTCACTATTTATCTACTTGCCTTACACTTGCTTGGATACAGCGGTGGGTTTTTACGCCACGACTATACCACGCCCTTTTCACACCTTCAGCGTCCCTGGACCGTTGGACAAAGTGTTGCTGCCCAAGATATATGTGATAATTATTGATATATGTACATATGTATGTGTACATGCTACATCTCCCTCCTTTTAAAAATGGATAATTTTTATACCCTTGCAGAGGGTATTATAATTTTGTCACGAAATGTGTAACGCATTGAAGGAAGCCTCACAGACCCCATAAAGTATATATATTCTTGATCAGGGCGACGAGCTGAGTCGATATAGCCATGTCCGTCTGTCTGTCCGTCTGTCTGTCCGTGTGTCCGTGTGTCCGTCTGTTTCTATGCAAACTAGTCTCTCAGTTTTGAAGCTATCTTGATGAAATTTGGTACAGATCCGTCTTTTGCTGCACGCAGCACATATGTCGGAGCCGGGCGGATCGGATAACTATATCATAAAGCTGCCATAGGAACGATCGGTTGGAAATAAACATTTAGTATGAAAAACTTTTTTGTTTCTCAAGATATCTTAACCAAATATACACGTTGTGTGTTCGATTGAGTTTTAAACAGGCTGACCAAATTTGGTGTAAATCGGACTACTATATCATATAGCTGCCATAGGAACGATAGGTTCGAAAACAACATTTAGTATGAAAAACTTTTTTGTTTCTCAAAATATCTCAACCAAATATACACATTGTGTGTTTGATTAAGTTTTAAGCAGTCTGACCAAATTTGGTAAAAATCGGACTACTATATCATATAGCTGCCATAGGAACGATCGGTTCGAGATCAACATTTAACAAATTTTGTAAAAAATCTGACGGCTTACACAGGGCACTGCAAGGGTATCCAAACTTTGGCGCGCCAAAGTTAGCTTGCGCTATATTTATACCCTTGCAGAGGGTATTATATTTTTGTCACGAAATGTGTAACGCATTGAAGGAGGCCTCACAGACCCCATAAAGTATATATATTCTTGATCAGGGCGACGAGATGAGTCGATATAGCCATGTCCGTCTGTCCGTCTGTCTGTCCGTCTGTTTCTATGCAAACTAGTCTCTCAGTTTTAAAGCTATCTTGATGAAACTTGATACAGGTCCGTCTTATTGCTGCACGCAGTACATATGTCGGAACCGACCGGATCGGATAACTATATCATATAGCTGCCATAGGAACGATCGGTTGGAAATAAACATTTAGTATGAAAAACTTTTTTGTTTCTCAAGATATCTTAACCAAATATACACGTTGTGTGTTCGATTGAGTTTTAAACAGGCTGACCAAATTTGGTGTAAATCGGACTACTATATCATATAGCTGCCATAGGAACGATCGGTTCGAAAACAACATTTAGTATGAAAAACTTTTTTGTTTCTCAAAATATCTCAACCAAATATACACATTGTGTGTGTGACTAAGTTCTAAACACGCTGACCAAATTTGGTGTAAATCGGACTACTATATCATATAGCTGCCATAGGAACGATCGGTTGGAAATAAACATTTAGTATGAAAAACTTTTTTGTTTTTCAAGATATCTCAACCAAATATACACATTGCGTGTTTGATTAAGTTTTATAAAGGCTGACCAAATTTGGTGTAAATCTGACTACTATATCATATAGCTGCCATAGGAACGATCGGTTCGAAATCAACCTTTAACAAATTTTGTAAAAAATCTGCCGGCTTACACAGGGCACTGCAAGGGTATCCAAACTTTGGCCCGCCAAAGTTAGCTTGCGCTATATTTTTTTTTATTTTATAATTATTTTAATTTGTATTAATATATATATTTTTATATTCTTGCAGAGGGTATTATAATTTTGTCACGAAATGTGTAACGCATTGAAGGAGGCCTCACAGACCCCATAAAGTATATATATTCTTGATCAGGGCGACGAGCTGAGTCGATATAGCCATGTCCGTCTGTCTGTCTGTCCGTCTGTTTCTATGCAAACTAGTCTCTCAGTTTTAAAGCTATCTTGATGAAACTTGGTACAGGTCAGTCTTATTGCTGCACGCAGTACATATGTCGGAACCGACCGGATCGGATAACTATATCATATAGCTGCCATAGGAACGATCGGTTGGAAATAAACATTTAGTATGAAAAACTTTTTTGTTTCTCAAGATATCTTAACCAAATATACACGTTGTGTGTTCGATTGAGTTTTAAACAGGCTGACCAAATTTGGTGTAAATCGGACTACTATATCATATAGCTGCCATAGGAACGATCGGTTCGAAAACAACATTTAGTATGAAAAACTTTTTGTTTTTCAAGATATCTCAACCAAATATACACATTGCGTGTTTGATTAAGTTTTAAGAAGGCTGACCAAATTTGGTGTAAATCTGACTACTATATCATTTAGCTGCCATAGGAACGATCGGTTCGAAATCAACCTTTAACAAATTTTGTAAAAAATCTGCCGGCTTACACAGGGCACTGCAAGGGTATCCAAACATTGGCCCGCCAAAGTTAGCTTGCGCTATATTTTATTTTAAATCAAGTCCTGGTGCCCATATAAGTATAAGAATTTACTTTAAAATTGATGCTGGGGTGTTTAACTTTCTTGAAAAGCTTCATGAAAGAGTGACCAAAATTTTGTCTTGTAAAGTTGCCAGTCCCAATGGTCGACAGATTCCAAACTTGCATAACTTTGTCAAATCTATCCCAATTTGTCATGTCATGTCATTTTAGCCATGATTTGATCTATAAATTGATTTTACAACTTAAAATAGTTGCTTCTCAAAAATCGATTTTGTTGCATGTGTTGGAATTTTAGATAAGGGTCCTTCTTTTACACTCTCTCAAAGAACAAATTTTGAAAATAATAATAGCTTGTTTATTTATTTATAATCAAGTCCTGGTGCCCATATAAGTATAAGAAAATACTTTAAAGTTGATGCTGGGGTGTTTAACTTTCTTGAAAAGCTTCATGAAAGAGTGACCAAAAATTTGTCTTGTAAAGTTGCCAGTCCCAAGGGTCGACAGATTTCAAACTTGCATAGCTTTGTCAAATCTAACCCAATTTTCGGGAGTAATGTCATTTTAGCCATGATTTGATCTATAAATTGATTCTACATTTTAAAAAAATTGTTTCTCAAAAATCGATATTGTCGCAATTGTTGGAATTTTAGATAAAGGTCCTTCTTTTACACTCTGTTAAGGAAATAATTTCGATAATTTAAATTTTGATATTTCATTTTTAATCAAGTCCTGGTACCCATATATGTATAAGATAAAACTTTAAAGTTGATTCTGAGGTGTTTAACTTTCTTGACAGAGTGACCAAAAATTTGACTTGTAAAGTTGCCAGTCCCAATGGTCGACAGATTCCAAACTTGCATAACTTTGTCAAATCTATCCCAATTTGTCATGTCATGTCATGTCATTTTAGCCATGATTTGATCTATAAATTGATTTTACAACTTAAAATAGTTGCTTCTCAAAAATCGATTTTGTTGCATGTGTTAGAATTTTAGATAAGGGTCCTCCTTTTACACTCTCTCAAGGAAAAATTTTTGAAAATAATAATAGCTTTATTATTATACCCTTGCAGAGGGTATTATAATTTTGTCACGAAATGTGTAACGCATTGAAGGAAGCCTCACAGACCCCATAAAGTATATATATTCTTGATCAGGGCGATGAGCTGAGTCGATATAGCCATGTCCGTCTGTCTGTCCGTCTGTCCGTCTGTCTGTCTGTTTCTATGCAAACTAGTCTCTCAGTTTTGAAGCTATCTTGATGAAACTTGGTACACGTCCGTCTTTTTACTGCACGCAGTACATATGTCGGAACCGGCCGGATCGGATCACTATATCATATAGCTGCCATAGGAACGATCGGTTCGGAATCAACATTTAGTATGAAAAACTTTTTGTTTCTCAATATATCTCAACCAAACTCACAGATTTCGTGTTTGGTATAGTTTTATACATCGATAACAAATTTGGTGTAAATCGGACAACTATATCATATAGCTGCCATAGGAACGATCGGTTCGGAATCAACATTTAGTATGAAAAACTTTTTGTTTCTCAATATATCTCAACCAAACTCACAGATTTCGTGTTTGGTATAGTTTTATACATCGGTACCAAATTTGGTGTAAGTCGGACTTCTATATCATATAGCTGCCATAGGAACGATCGGTTCGGAAACAACATTTAGTATGAAAAACTTTTTTGTTTCTCAAAATATCTCAACCAAATATACACATTTTGTATTTGACTAAGTTTTAAACAGGCTGACCAAATTTGGTGTAAATCGGACTACTATATCATATAGCTGCCATAGGATCGATCGGTTCAAAATCAACATTTAACAAATTTTGTAAGAAATCTGACGGCTAACACGGGGCACTGCAAGGGTATCCAAACTTTGGCGCGCCAAAGTTAGTTTACGCTATATTTTTTTTAATCAAGTCCTGGTGCCCGTATAAGTACAAGAAAATACTTTAAAGTTGATTCTGAGGTGTTTCACTTTCTTGAAAAGCTTCATGACAGAGTGACCAAAAATTTGACTTGTAAAGTTGCCAGTCCCAAGGGTCGACAGATTTCAAACTTGCATAACTTTGTCAAATCTAACCCAATTTTCGTGCGGAATGTCATTTCAGCCATGATTTGATCTATAAATTGATTCTACATTCTAAAATAGTTGTTTCTCAATAACCGATATTGTCGCATTTGTTGGAATTTTAGATAAAGGTCCATCTTTTACACTCTCTTAAAAATATTTTATAAAAATTTGATTTTTCATTTTTAATCAAGTCGTGGTGCCCATATAATTATAAGAAAATACTTAAAAGTTGAATCCCAGGTAATTGATTTTTTTGTAAAACTTTATGACACAGTGATCAAAAATTTGACTTGTAAAGTTGCCAGTCCCAAGGGTCGACAGATTTCAAGAGTGCATAAATTGTTGTCAAATTTAACCCGATTTTCGTGTGGAATGTCATTCTAGCCAGGATTTGATCTATAAATTGATTCTTCATTAAAAAACAGATGTTGTTCAAAAATCGATTTTGTCGCATTTGTTGGAATTTTAGATAAGGGTCCTTCTTTTACACTCTCTCAAAGAAAAAATTTTGAAAATAATAATAGCTTGATTATTTATTTTTGATCAAGTCCTGGTGCCCGTATAAGTACAAGAAAATACTTTAAAGTTGATTCTGAGGTGTTTCACTATCTTGAAAAGCTTCATGACAGAGTGACCAAAAATTTGACTTGTAAAGTTGATAGTTCCAAGGGTCGACAGATTTAAAATGCATAACTTGGTCAAATCTAACCCAATTTTCGTGCGGAATGTCATTTTAGCCAGGATTTGATCAATAAATTGATTCTACATTAAAAAACAGTTGTTGTTCAAAAATCGATTTTGTCGCATTTGTTGGAATTTAAGATAAGGGTCCTTCTTCTACACTCTACAATAAAAAAAATTTGAGAATTTAATATTTTGATTTTTCATTTTTAATTAAGTCCTGGTGCCCATATATGTATGAGAAAATACTTTAAAGCTGATTCCAAGGTGTTTTTGATTTTTTTGTAAAACTTAATGTCAGAGTGACCAAAAATTTGACTTGTAACGTTGCGAGTCCCAAAGGTCGACAGATTTCAAATGTGCAAAACTTTGTCAATTTTAGCCCGATTTTCGTGTGGAATTTCATTTTAGCCATGATTTGATCTATATATTGATTCTACAACTTCAAATAGTTGTTTTTTTTTTTTCAAAAATCGATTTGTTGCATTTGTAAGAATTTTAGATAAGGGTCCTTCTTTTACACTCTTTTAAAGAAAAAAATTTGAAAATTTAAAAACTTGATTTTTTCATTTTTAGTCAATCTTTGGTGCTCATATAAGTATAAGAAAGTATTTTAAAGTTGATTCTGAGGTGTTTCACTTTCTTGCAAAACTTCATGACAGAGTGACTTAAAATTTGACTTGTAAAGTTGGCAGTCCCAAGGGTCGACAGATTTCAAACTTGCATAACTTTGTCAAATCTAACCCAATTTTCGTGCGGAATGTCCTTTTAGCCATGCTTTGATCTATAAATTGATTCAACAATTTAAAATAGTTGTTTCTCAATAACCGATATTGTCGCATTTGTTGGAATTTTAGATAATGGTCCTTCTTTTACACTCTGTTATAGAAATAATTTAGAAAATTTAAAATTTTGATTTTTTATTTTTAATCAAGTCCTGGTGCCCGTATAAGTATAAGAAAATACTTTAAAGTTGTTTCTGGGGTGTTAAAATTTCTTGAAAAGCTCCATGACAGAGTGACCAAACATTTGACTTGTAAAGTTGCCAGTCCCAAGGGTCGACAGATTTCAAACTTGCATAACTTTGTCAAATCTAACCCAAGTTTTCTGCGGAAGGTCATTTTAGCCATGATTTGTTCTACAAATTGATTCTACATTTTAAAATAGTTGTTTCTCAAAAATCGATACTGTCGCATTTGTTGGAATTTTAGATAAAGGTCTTTCTTTTACACTCTGTTATAGAAATAATTTAGAAAATTTAAAATTTTGATTTTTTATTTTTAATCAAGTCCTGTTGTCCCTTTAAGTAGAAGATAAAACTTAAAAGTTGATTCTGGGGTGTTTAACTTTCATGACAGAGTGACCAAAAATTTGACTTGTAAAGCTGCCAGTCCCAAGGGTCGACAGATTTCAATCGTGCATAACTTTGTCAAATTTAGCTCGATTTTCGTGTGGAATGTCATTTTAGCCATGATTTGATCTATAAATTGATTCTACAACTTAAATTAGTTGTTTCTCAAAAATGGATTTTGTCGCATTTGTTGGAATTTTAGGTAAAGGGCCTACTGTAACGATTTACTTTTGCAGGTATGATGATTTAGTCTTATGTAGGGTAAAGTTGTCAGTTCAGCCGTTTTACATATTCTGTATATAAGTACATATGTAAAGCATATATACTGCTATCGGGCAGAGGATGTTATGCATGCACATATATATTTATACATAGCGGTCAAGCATGGGAACCATGCTGACTCGGCTATTAAGCGATCGCCGCTATCAAGAGCGATCATATTTCGGCCACACTTGAAATGTGCAGAAGGCACTGGCTTGGGCCGCGCTGCGACAAAGTTGTTGCTTTATGTTGTTTGTATTGGCGTACTTATTACTGGCCTTCAGCCCACTGTCCACCAACAAAAATATTTTGTTTGTACTTATCGGCTCACGGCCCACTGTTTTACCAAAAAAATTTGTTGGTACTTCGGCCCACTGTACGAAAAATTTTTTACTTGCACTTGTTGGCCTTCGGCCCACTGTATGTATTCCGCCTTTCTTTGGTCTAAGTCTCGCACTGTACTTATTTTCTTTATCAACGCGTGACCCTTTTGTGGGCAAATTCGTTCTTCACGAAACTACTGCACCGAACTGCGTAATAGACGGCGGCGTCTCTGCCTCGCACGACGTCGACTGCGATTCGCCGTTTTGGGCAGCACTTAGGTCTGCTGGCGCCTACGTGCGTGTGTCACTGAGCGCGTTGCTCTGCTGATCGCGAGCGTAGGTCTGTGAGCGTGTGTGTGTACGTAATATACTTTTTCTCTCTTTTGCCTTGTCTATCCTCCATTGCTGAAGCTGCGTCGCCTACTTTGGCACGTGTCGCGTCAAAAAAATAACTCAACAATGCAGGGTATAGCGGGGTTTATCCGACTAAAAGGGTATTCTCTACTAATTCACTATTTATCTACTTGCCTTACACTTGCTTGGATACAGCGGTGGGTTTTTACGCCACGACTATACCACGCCCTTTTCACACCTTCAGCGTCCCTGGACCGTTGGACAAAGTGTTCCTGCCCAAGATATATGTGATAATTATTGATATAGTACATATGTATGTGTACATGCTACATCTCCCTCCTTTTAAAAATGGATAATTTTTATACCCTTGCAGAGGGTATTATAATTTTGTCACGAAATGTGTAACGCATTGAAGGAAGCCTCACAGACCCCATAAAGTATATATTTCTTGATCAGGGCGACGAGCTGAGTCGATATAGCCATGTCCGTCTGTCTGTCCGTCTGTCCGTCTGTCTGTCCGTGTGTCCGTGTGTCCGTCTGTTTCTATGCAAACTAGTCTCTCAGTTTTGAAGCTATCTTGATGAAATTTGGTACAGATCCGTCTTTTTGCTGCACGCAGCACATATGTCGGAGCCGGCCGGATCGGATAACTATATCATAAAGCTGCCATAGGAACGATCGGTTGGAAATAAACATTTAGTATGAAAAACTTTTTGTTTCTCAAGATATCTTAACCAAATATACACGTTGTGTGTTCGATTGAGTTTTAAACAGGCTGACCAAATTTGGTGTAAATCGGACTACTATATCATATAGCTGCCATAGGAACGATCGGTTGGAAATAAACATTTAGTATGAAAAACTTTTTTGTTTTTCAAGATATCTCAACCAAATATACACATTGTGTGTTTGATTAAGTTTTAAAAAGGCTGACCAAATTTGGTGTAAATCGGACTACTATATCATATAGCTGCCATAGGAACGAACGGTTGGAAATAAACATTTAGTATGAAAAACTTTTTTGTTTTTCAAGATATCTCAACCAAATATACACATTGCGTGTTTGATTAAGTTTTAAAAAGGCTGACCAAATTTGGTGTAAATCTGACTACTATATCATATAGCTGCCATAGGAACGATCGGTTCGAAATCAACATTTAACAAATTTTGTAAAAAATCTGACGGCTTACACAGGGCACTGCAAGGGTATCCAAACTTTGGCGCGCCAAAGTTAGCTTGCCTATATTTATACCCTTGCAGAGGGTATTATATTTTTGTCACGAAATGTGTAACGCATTGAAGGAGGCCTCACAGACCCCATAAAGTGTATATATTCTTGATCAGGGCGACGAGCTGCGTCGATATAGCGATGTCCGTCTGTCCGTCTGTCTGTCCGTCTGTCTGTGCGTCTGTTTCTATGCAAACTAGTCTCTCAGTTTTAAAGCTATCTTGATGAAACTTGGTACAGGTCCGTCTTATTGCTGCACGCAGTACATATGTCGGAACCGACCGGATCGGATAACTATATCATATAGCTGCCATAGGAACGATCGGTTGAAAATAAACATTTAGTATGAAAAACTTTTTTGTTTCTCAAGATATCTTAACCAAATATACACGTTGTGTGTTCGATTGAGTTTTAAACAGGCTGACCAAATTTGGTGTAAATCGGACTACTATATCATATAGCTGCCATAGGAACGATCGGTTCGAAAACAACATTTAGTATGAAAAACTTTTTGTTTCTCAAAATATCTCAACCAAATATACACATTGTGTGTTTGATTAAGTTTTAAGCAGGCTGACCAAATTTGGTAAAAATCGGACTACTATATCATATAGCTGCCATAGGAACGATCGGTTCGAGATCAACATTTAACAAATTTTGTAAAAAATCTGACGGCTTACACAGGGCACTGCAAGGGTATCCAAACTTTGGCGCGCCAAAGTTAGCTTGCCTATATTTATACCCTTGCAGAGGGTATTATAATTTTGTCACGAAATGTGTAACGCATTGAAGGAGGCCTCACAGACCCCATAAAGTATATATATTCTTGATCAGGGCGACGAGATGAGTCGATATAGCCATGTCCGTCTGTCCGTCTGTCTGTCCGTCTGTTTCTATGCAAACTAGTCTCTCAGTTTTAAAGCTATCTTGATAAAACTTGGTACAGGTCCGTCTTATTGCTGCACGCAGTACATATGTCGGAACCGACCGGATCGGATAACTATATCATATAGCTGCCATAGGAACGATCGGTTGGAAATAAACATTTAGTATGGAACGATCGGTTGGAAATAAACATTTAGTATGAACAACTTTTTTGTTTTTCAAGATATCTCAACCAAATATACACATTGCGTGTTTGATTAAGTTTTAAAAAGGCTGACCAAATTTGGTGTAAATCTGACTACTATATCATATAGCTGCCATAGGAACGATCGGTTCGAAATCAACCTTTAACAAATTTTTTAAAAATCTGCCGGCTTACACAGGGCACTGCAAGGGGTATCCAAACTTTGGCCCGCCAAAGTTAGCTTGCGCTATATTTTTATACCCTTGCAGAGGGTATTATAATTTTGTCACGAAATGTGTAACGCATTGAAGGAGGCCTCACAGACCCCATAAAGTATATATATTCTTGATCAGGGCGACGAGCTGAGTCGATATAGCCATGTCCGTCTGTCTGTCTGTCCGTCTGTCTGTCCGTCTGTTTCTATGCAAACTAGTCTCTCAGTTTTAAAGCTATCTTGATGAAACTTAGTACAGGTCCGTCTTATTGCTGCACGCAGTACATATGTCGGAACTGACCGGATCGGATAACTATATCATATAGCTGCCATAGGAACGATCGGTTGGAAATAAACATTTAGTATGAAAAACTTTTTGTTTCTCAAGATATCTTAACCAAATATACACATTGCGTGTTTGATTAAGTTTTAAAAAGGCTGACCAAATTTGGTGTAAATCGGACTACTATATCATATAGCTGCCATAGGAACGATCGGTTGGAAATAAACATTTAGTATGAACAACTTTTTTGTTTTTCAAGATATCTCAACCAAATATACACATTGCGTGTTTGATTAAGTTTTAAAAGGCTGACCAAATTTGGTGTAAATCTGACTACTATATCATATAGCTGCCATAGGAACGATCGGTTCGAAATCAACCTTTAACAAATTTTTTAAAAAATCTGCCGGCTTACACAGGGCACTGCAAGGGTATCCAAACTTTGGCCAGCCAAAGTTAGCTTGCGCTATATTTTTATACCCTTGCAGAGGGTATTATAATTTTGTCACGAAATGTGTAACGCATTGAAGGAGGCCTCACAGACCCCATAAAGTATATATATTCTTGATCAGGGCGACGAGCTGAGTCGATATAGCCATGTCCGTCTGTCTGTCCGTCTGTCCGTCTGTCTGTCCGTGTGTCCGTGTGTCCGTGTGTCCGTCTGTTTCTATGCAAACTAGTCTCTCAGTTTTGAAGCTATCTTGATGAAATTTGGTACAGATCCGTCTTTTTGCTGCACGCAGCACATATGTCGGAGCCGGCCGGATCGGATAACTATATCATAAAGCTGCCATAGGAACGATCGGTTGGAAATAAACATTTAGTATGAAAAACTTTTTTGTTTCTCAAGATATCTTAACCAAATATACACGTTGTGTGTTCGATTGAGTTTTAAACAGGCTGACCAAATTTGGTGTAAATCGGACTACTATATCATATAGCTGCCATAGGAACGATCGGTTGGAAATAAACATTTAGTATGAAAAACTTTTTTGTTTTTCAAGATATCTCAACCAAATATACACATTGCGTGTTTGATTAAGTTTTAAAAAGGCTGACCAAATTTGGTGTAAATCTGACTACTATATCATATAGCTGCCATAGGAACGATCGGTTCGAAATCAACCTTTAACAAATTTTGTAAAAAATCTGCCGGCTTACACAGGGCACTGCAAGGGTATCCAAACTTTGGCGCGCCAAAGTTAGCTTGCGCTATATTTATACCCTTGCAGAGGGTATTACAATTTTGTCACGAAATGTGTAACGCATTGAAGGAGGCCTCACAGACCCCATAAAGTATATATATTCTTGATCAGGGCGACGAGCTGAGTCGATATAGCCATGTCCGTCTGTCCGTCTGTCTGTCCGTCTGTCTGTCCGTCTGTCTGTCCGTCTGTTTCTATGCAAACTAGTCTCTCAGTTTTAAAGCTATCTTGATGAAACTTGGTACAGGTCCGTCTTATTGCTGCACGCAGTACATATATCGGAACCGACCGGATCGGATAACTATATCATATAGCTGCCATAGGAACGATCGGTTGGAAATAAACATTAAGTATGAAAAACTTTTTTGTTTCTCAAGATATCTTAACCAAATATACACGATGTGTGTTCGATTGAGTTTTAAACAGGCTGACCAAATTTGGTGTAAATCGGACTACTATATCATATAGCTGCCATAGGAACGATCGGTTCGAAAACAATATTTAGTATGAAAAACTTTTTTGTTTCTCAAGATATCTCAACCAAATATACACATTGTGTGTTTGACTAAGTTCTAAACAAGCTGACCAAATTTGGTGTAAATTGGACTACTATATCATATAGCTGCCATAGGAACGATCGGTTCGAAAACAACATTTAGTATGAAAAACTTTTTTGTTTCTCAAGATATCTCAATCAAATATACACATTGTGTGTTTGATGAAGTTTTAAACAGGCTGACCAAATTTTATGTAAATCAGACTTCTATATCATAAAGCTGCCATAGGAACGATCGGTTCGAGATCAACATTTAACAAATTTTGTAAAAAACTTGACGGCTTACACAGGGCACTGCAAGGGTATCCAAACTTTGGCGCGCCAAAGTAAGCTTGCGCTATATTTATACCCTTGCAGAGGGTATTATATTTTTGTCACGAAATGTGTAACGCATTGAATTATACCTTACAGGGTATCCTATGCAAGGTGTATAATTCTTGATCAGGAGGCGTACGAGCTGATATGATATAGCCATGATCAGTCTGTCCGATCAGTCGTATGCCAGTCGTCTGTCCGTCTGTCTGTCCGTCTGTTTCTATGCAAACTAGTCTCAGTTTTAAAGTTTTCTTGATGAAACTTGGTACAGGTCCGTCTTATTGCTGCACGCAGCTATGTCGGAACCGACCGGATCGGATAACTATATCATATAGCTGCCATAGGAACGATCGGTTGAAATAAACATTTAG
Source organism: Drosophila testacea (assembly GCA_035043265.1). Lineage (NCBI taxonomy): Eukaryota > Metazoa > Arthropoda > Insecta > Diptera > Drosophilidae > Drosophila > Drosophila testacea. The sequence goes on from JAWNND010000617.1 coordinate 38,615, forward strand.
TATGAAAAACTTTTTGTTTCTCAAGATATCTTAACCAAATATACACGTTGTGTGTTCGATTGAGTTTTAAAAAGGCTGACCAAATTTGGTGTAAATAGGACTACTATATCATATAGCTGCCATAGGAACGATCGGTTGGAAATAAACATTTAGTATGAAAAACTTTTTGTTTTTCAAGAATATCTTAAACAAATATACACATTGCGTGTTTGATTAAGTTTTAAAAAGGCTGACCAAATTTGGTGTAAATCTGACTACTATATCATATAGCTCATAGCCGAACGATCGGTTCGAAATCAACCTTTAACAAATTTTGTAAAAAATCTGCCTTCTTACACAGGGCACTGCGAGGTGTATCAAACTTTGGCCCGCCAAATTTGCTTGACTATATTTTATACCCTTGCAGAGGTGGAATTAAACATTTGTCACGAAATGTGTAGCATTGAAGGAGGCCTCACAGACCCCATAAAGTATATATATTCTTGATCAGGGCGACGACTGAGTCGATATAGACATGTCCGTCTGTCCGTCTGTCTGTCTGTCCGTCTGTCTGTCCGTCTGTCTGTCCGTCTGTTTCTATGCAAACTAGTCTCTCAGTTTTGAAGCTATCTTGATGAAACTTGGTACAGGTCCGTCTTATTGCTGCACGCAGTACATATGTCGGAACCGACCGGATCGGATAACTATATCATATAGCTGCCATAGGAACGATCGGTTGGAAATAAACATTTAGTATGAAAAACTTTTTGTTTCTCAAGATATCTTAACCAAATATACACATTGCGTGTTTGATTAAGTTTTAAAACGGCTGACCAAATTTGGTGTAAGATCTGACTACTATATCATATAGCTGCTATAGGAACGATCGGCTCGAAATCAACCTTTAACAAATTTTTTAAAAATCTGCCGGCTTACACAGGGCACTGCAAGGGTATCCAAACTTTGGCCCGCCAAAGTTAGCTTGCGCTATATTTTTATACCCTTGCAGAGGGTATTATAATTTTGTCACGATATGTGTAACGCATTGAAGGAGGCCTCACAGACCCCATAAAGTATATATATTCTTGATCAGGGCGACGAGCTGAGTCGATATAGCCATGTCCGTCTGTCCGTCTGTCTGTCCGTCTGTCTGTCCGTCTGTCTGTCCGTCTGTTTCTATGCAAACTAGTCTCTCAGTTTTAAAGCTATCTTGATGAAACTTGGTACAGGTCCGTCTTATTGCTGCACGCAGTACATATGTCGGAACCGACCGGATCGGATAACTATATCATATAGCTGCCATAGGAACGATCGGTTGGAAATAAACATTTCGTATGAAAAACTTTTTTGTTTCTCAAGATATCTTAACCAAATATACACGTTGTGTGTTCGATTGAGTTTTAAAAAGGCTGATCAAATTTGGTGTAAATCTGACTACTATATCATATAGCTGCCATAGGAACGATCGGTTCGAAATCAACCTTTAACAAATTTTGTAAAAATCTGCCGGCTTACACAGGGCACTGCAAGGGTATCCAAACTTTGGCCCGCCAAAGTTAGCTTGCGCTATATTTTTTTTATTTTATAATTATTTTAATTTGTATTAATATATATATTTTTATACCCTTGCAGAGGGTATTATAATTTTGACACGAAATGTGTAACGCATTGAAGGAGGCCTCACAGACCCCATAAAGATATATATTCTTGATCAGGGCGACGAGCTGAGTCGATATAGCCATGTCCGTCTGTCCGCCTGTCTGTCCGTCTGTTTCTATGCAAACTAGTCTCTCAGTTTTAAAGCTATCTAGATGAAACTTGGTACAGGTCCGTCTTATTGCTGCACGCAGTACATATGTCGGAACCGACCGGATCGGATAACTATATCATATAGCTGCCATAGGAACGATCGGTTGGAAATAAACATTTAGTATGAAAAACTTTTTGTTTCTCAAGATATCTTAACCAAATATACACGTTGTGTGTTCGATTGAGTTTTAAACAGGCTGACCAAATTTGGTGTAAATCGGACTACTATATCATATAGCTGCCATAGGAACGATCGGTTCGAAAACAACATTTAGTATGAAAAACTTTTTTGTTTCTCAAAATATCTCAACCAAATATACACATTGTGTGTGTGACTAAGTTCTAAACACGCTGACCAAATTTGGTGTAAATCGGACTACTATATCATATAGCTGCCATAGGAACGATCGGTTGGAAATAAACATTTAGTATGAAAAACTTTTTTGTTTTTCAAGATATCTCAACCAAATATACACATTGCGTGTTTGATTAAGTTTTAAAAAGGCTGACCAAATTTGGTGTAAATCTGACTACTATATCATATAGCTGCCATAGGAACGATCGGTTCGAAATCAACCTTTAACAAATTTTGTAAAAAATCTGCCGACTTACACAGGGCACTGCAAGGGTATCCAAACTTTGGCGCGCCAAAGTTAGCTTGCGCTATATTTATACCCTTGCAGAGGGTATTACAATTTTGTCACGAAATGTGTAACGCATTGAAGGAGGCCTCACAGACCCCATAAAGTATATATATTCTTGATCAGGGCGACGAGCTGAGTCGATATAGCCATGTCCGTCTGTCCGTCTGTCTGTCCGTCTGTCTGTCCGTCTGTCTGTCCGTCTGTTTCTATGCAAACTAGTCTCTCAGTTTTAAAGCTATCTTGATGAAACTTGGTACAGGTCCGTCTTATTGCTGCACGCAGTACATATGTCGGAACCGACCGGATCGGATAACTATATCATATAGCTGCCATAGGAACGATCGGTTGGAAATAAACATTAAGTATGAAAAACTTTTTTGTTTCTCAAGATATCTTAACCAAATATACACGATGTGTGTTCGATTGAGTTTTAAACAGGCTGACCAAATTTGGTGTAAATCGGACTACTATATCATATAGCTGCCATAGGAACGATCGGTTCGAAAACAATATTTAGTATGAAAAACTTTTTTGTTTCTCAAGATATCTCAACCAAATATACACATTGTGTGTTTGACTAAGTTCTAAACAAGCTGACCAAATTTGGTGTAAATTGGACTACTATATCATATAGCTGCCATAGGAACGATCGGTTCGAAAACAACATTTAGTATGAAAAACATTTTTGTTTCTCAAGATATCTCAATCAAATATACACATTGTGTGTTTGATGAAGTTTTAAACAGGCTGACCAAATTTTATGTAAATCAGACTTCTATATCATAAAGCTGCCATAGGAACGATCGGTTCGAAATCAACATTTAACAAATTTTGTAAAAAACTTGACGGCTTACACAGGGCACTGCAAGGGTATCCAAACTTTGGCGCGCCAAAGTAAGCTTGCGCTATATTTATACCCTTGCAGAGGGTATTATATTTTTGTCACGAAATGTGTAACGCATTGAAGGAAACCTCACAGACCCCATAAAGTATATATATTCTTGATCAGGACGACGAGCTGAGTCGCTATAGCCATGTCCGTCTGTCCGTCTGTTTCTATGCAAACTAGTCTCTCAGCTTTGAAGCTATCTTGATGAAACTTGGTACAGGTCCGTCTTTTTGCTGCACGCAGTACATATGTCGGAACCGGCCGGATCGGATAACTATATCATATAGCTGCCATAGGAACGATCGGTTCGAAAACAACATTTAGTATGAAAAACTTTTTTGTTTCTCAAGATATCTCAACCAAATATACACATTGTGTGTTTGATTAAGTTTTGAACAGGCTGACCAAATTTGGTGTAAATCGGACCACTATATCATATAGCTGCCATAGGAACGATCGGTTCGAAAACAACATTTAGTATGAAAAACTTTTTGTTTCTCAAAATATCTCAACCAAATATACACATTGTGTGTTTGATTAATTTTTAAACAGGCTGACCAAATTTGGTGTAAATTGGTTCGAAATCAACATTTATCAAATTTTGTAAAAAATCTGACGGCTTACACAGGGCACTGCAAGGGTATCCAAACTTTGGCGCGCCAAAGTTAGCTTGCGCTATATTTATACCCTTGCAGAGGGTATTATAATTTTGTCACGAAATGTGTAACGCATTGAAGGAAGCCTCACAGACCCCATAAAGTATATATATTCTTGATCAGGGCGACGAGCTGAGTCGATATAGCCATGTCCGTCTGTCTGTCCGTCGGTCCGTCTGTCCGTCTGTTTCTATGCAAACTAGTCTCTCAGTTTTGAAGCTATCTTGATGAAACTTGGTACAGGTCCGTCTTTTGCTGCACGCAGTGCATATGTCGGAACCGGCCGGATCGGATAACTATATCATATAGCTGCCATAGGAACGATCGGACCGAAAACAACATTTAGTATGAAAAACTTTTTTGTTTCTCAAGATATCTCAACCAAATATACACATTGTGTGTTTGATTAAGTTTTAAACAGGCTGACCAAATTTGGTGTAAATCGGACTACTATATCATATAGCTGCCATAGGAACGATCGGTTCGAAAACAACATTTAGTAAGAAAACTTTTTGTTTCTCAAAATATCTCAACCATATATACACATTGTGTGTTTGATTGAGTTTTAAACAGGCTGACCAAATTTGGTGTAAATCGGACTACTACATCATATAGCTGCCATAGGAACGATCGGTACGAAAACAACATTTAGTATGAAAAACTTTTTGTTTCTCAAAATATCTCAACCAAATATACACATTGTGTGTTTGATTAATTTTTAAACAGGCTGACCAAATTTGGTGTAAATTGGTTCGAAATCAACATTTATCAAATTTTGTAAAAAATCTGACGGCTTACACAGGGCACTGCAAGGGTATCCAAACTTTGGCGCGCCAAAGTTAGCTTGCGCTATATTTTTAATTGGTATTGCTACAAGGTATTTTGTTAAGTCGCAGATTAAGGTTACTGTGTATTCATTTCCTTGTTCAGATTTGGGTAGTCGACCGATCGTATCCACAATTACCCTGTCAAAAGCCATTTGTGGCGTTTCTGTTATAGTCAATGGAGTCTTTGTATGTTTTGTTGTTTTTGACTTTTGGCATTTGAGGCATTTTCTTATATATTTTGATATATCTCGTGTCATGTTTTCCAATAATAATGACTTTTTATTTTAGCTAATGTTCTACCTATGCCTGTATAACCTCCTTGTATTGGGTCGTCATGGAATGTAAACAGTAATGCTTCTTTCTCTTTTTCATTATTTGATAAAAAGGTCACCGGCTTGAAAAGCGCTACTCTTAGAGATTGTAATATTTTGTTGCCCATTATTTTAAAAGATTCTATTGAGATAGTGTCAAGGATCTTTTCGCTCGGTGCCACTTTGAGTTGGCTGATATTAAGTATACCGGCTTCTTTTTCAAGCCTTTGGAAGAACTGACCTAAGTCGAGAATTCCATTGGTGTACATATCGCTAACGTCAATTCTTGCCAAAACTTATATTCCATGTTTTATTAAACATAGTGAATTCGTTATTCGCAAGGTCACTAATTTTCGTACCTCATCATTTACAATGACTTCGTATACGTTGGGCTTAGAAGCTTTATTTATTTGCTTTTGTTGCTTTCGTCTTTTGTAAAAGATCTTGATGCGTATGCAACTGGAAGCTGGAGTCCATTTTTCTTTTGTGTTAGGACTGCTCCACATGCTTGTTTATTAGCATCTGTAATTATGCAAAATTCTTTGCTAAAGTCTGGATATTGTAAAAGAGTTGGGTTCATTAGTGCCGATTTTAGATGTTCGAAGACATTGTGGTATTCAGGTGCCCATTCGAATTTTACATATTTTTTACATAATCTTGTTATGTGACGAGAATAGTCGTCCAAATTTTTTATAAACCGTCTATAATAATTACAAAATGCGACAAATTTTCTAGCGCTGTCCGCATCATGTGGGACTGGATAATTTTGAACGACGTCGTTTTTTTTGTCGTCAGGCAATATTCCTTTGTCTGTGCATTTATGTCCAAGAAAAGTGACTTCATGCATAAAATATAGCGCAAGCTAACTTTGGCGAGCCAAAGTTTGGATACCCTTGCAGTGCCCTGTGTAAGCCGTCAGATTTTATACAAAATTTGTTAAATATTGATTTTGAACCGATCGTTCCTATGGCAGCTATATGATATATCCTGTTTAAAACTTAATCAAACACACAATGTGTATATTTGGTTGAGATATCTTGGGAAATAAAAAAGTTTTTCATACTAAATGTTGTTTTCGAACCGATCGTTCCTATGGCAGCTATATGATATAGTTATCCGGTCTGGCCGGTTCCGACATATGTACTGCGTGCAGCAAAAAGACGGACCTGTACCAAGTTTCATCAAGATAGCTTCAAAACTGAGAGACTAGTTTTCATAGAAACAGACGGACAGACGGTCATGGCTATATCGACTCAGCTCGTCGTCCTGATCAAGAATATATATACTTTATGGGGTCTGTGAGGCTTCCTTGAATGCGTTACACATTTCGTGACAAAAATATAATACCCTCTGATCATTTTTCGGGAAGTAACTTTAGGTTATGTTGCCTACATTTCTCAAAACCATCAGTTAAGTTTTTGAGCAGATGTTTTTCGGAACAACCAATGACTATTAAGTCATCCATATAAAGAAATGCTTGCGAAGGTTCTAGTCTATAAAAAAGCTATAGTCATCATTCTCTGAAACGAACTTGGCGCTATTTTTAAGCCGAATGGTAATCGCGTAAAGCTCTACCTAGTTGATACTAACATGTCATCAGTTCTAGGGAGTGGAAAATTTTCGGACAATAGTTTTTTATTAATCTAACGATAGTCAATTACTAATCGCAATTTTTAAACCCAGTACTTTAAAAAAGTACAAATGGGTCTATTAAGTTTGTGCAAAAAAAAAGTGTGCGTAACAGGCAGAAGGAGGCGTGGCAGACCCCATAAAGTATATATATTCTTGATCAGCATCAACAGCCGTGTCGATATAGCCATGTCCGTCTGTTTGTCTGACCGTCTGTCTGTCCGTCCGTGTGTCTGTCTGTCCCTTTTTGTGTCGCCTAGATCTCAGAGACCATAAGAGCTACAGACACCAAATTTGGCATGTAGATACACCTATATCTCCCATTGATCGAGTTTGTTTTAGATTTTTGCCACGCCCCTCTCCGCCCCCGGAAATTGAAATACAAAATTTTGAAGTCGAAATGCAGGAGCCCCTTTAATGCTAACGCCTTGATTTTTTGTGCATATGATAAACACTATGGTCCAAGTCTGTCCTGCAAATTTCATTCAAATCGGATATTAAGAGCGGAAGTTACTGAACTAACAATGTTACGGGCAAAAGGAAGAAGAAGACACGCTAGCGACCTCTATGTTTTCCTAGTGTCGCCATCTATTGAATGGTACGCAACATTGAAGAACAATCTATAGTGAACGCTTTTCACTCAATAAGTACTGGGTCTCCTACTGTCGAGCTTGCTCCACTGTAGCTTACTGCATTTTTTCTTTTCTGAATTTGGAAGTGACTTTTTTGGTTCTAACAAAAGTGGGCTATTATAAGGTGATACTGATGGTTCGACTATTTTGTCATCAATGAGTTTTTGGACTTGATCTAGAATTTCGTCTTTTTGACTATGAGGACTTCTATAATTTTTTATGTATATAGGTTCATCATCCTTCAATCTCAGTTTTTGTTTATAAAAATTATTTGTAGTTATCGATTCGGTTTCTAGTCCGAATACATCGCTATATTGGGTGCATAATATTGTTAGTTGTGTACGAAATTGTGGCGGGAACTTTTTCGAAAGTTGGTTTAATACAGATTTTTCTCTGTTTCCTAAGTCTGTTTCAACTACATCGTAGTTTGAAAGTGGTTCATATTTTAAGTTGTTTATGCTGACTACATGATCTGTATTTGTTGTATTTAGTAGTCTTATGAATGCATTTTAGACTGTTGCTATGTTTACTATGTAAATGCCATGCTGAATTTCTTGGATCGGAATCAATACACTCCCTTCTGCTGAGGCTATTTCATTTTTTCGGACAACTTGAGATCTTGCTGGCAGAATTAGGGAGTTGTTGCCAGAACTGTATATTATTGGAACATAAATCGGATATTTTAAATTATTTGGTCTAATTATAAGCCAGTCTTCAGATGGCTTGAAATCTTATTGACAGTTGTATTTTTTTATGAAATCGATTCCTAGTATTGCATCACAAGGAATAGCGAATTGTAAGTTTACGATATGTAAATCATGTGGAATTATATACTAAGAAGTTTGTATTTGAGCGTATAATATTGAATTTGCGTTGCCTGTCATTTCAGTAATACATTGAATTCATTAAGTATTCTGTGGCTCCACGGTACCTACAGTCTGGTGATGATGTGCAGCAGAAGTTATGTATTTGATATTCAACTTTTAACATAAATCTTCAATTATTGAATTTTTGTATTCTGTTCCCATGTCCGTAATGAACGTCTTCATTGGACCGTACTTTAGAATAAAATCTTCAAATATAGCTTTTGCTACTGCTTTTGCACTTTTTATTATACCCTTGCAGAGGGTATTATAATTTTGTCACGAAATATGTAACGCATTGAAGAAAGCCTCACAGACCCCATAAAGTATATGTCGTGGCGTTTAATTTTAAGAAACACGAATGAAAATTTAAAAGTATGAATAAATGTAACTGTTTGAATTTCGCAAGAATGTGTTGCTTGCCTATTTTTATTTCTTCCATTCCATGCCGATCTTTTCTGCATTGCTTTGTGCTTTCCACTATTATGTGCCTGGCAGAGTTCTCTGTCCAGCGCAGCCTAGGCGTGACAATGAGTTAGAGAGAGAGAAATATAGTGCTTGCGCCTGAAAGGCGCGTGTCACTGTATGTGTGTGGTATACACGCGAAGTGGAATGTTCGCATTGTGAAATTAATTTTGAAACAGATCTCGTTCATGCAACACGATGTCACGCCAAAGGAAGCGCTTGGCTCACAACGTAGTCTCTGTGGATACAGAAAATGAAGACCATTCTCCGACATCAGAAGTGGGATCGCCTCCACACCAAGTTAACCAAGAGGATCGCTTATGCTCTATTCTGGAATCACAACACCGCAATTTAATTGAAGTGATAAAGGCAGTAAGAAACGGACATCTGTCGCAAGGTGCTTTCAAGACAGTTTTTCCAAAGTTCAACCCCGACAATTCGGGCTCCAGTGCTGCCGCATGGTGTTGTACAGTGGATCTAATCCTAGCAGAAAACTCTTTGGAGGGCAGTGCTCTTCTCGTGGCACTAAGCAAATCGTTAGAGGGCAGTGCATCTAATTGGTTGTCCCAAATATCTTTTGCCGGTATGACATGGAGCCAGTTTAAAGAATTGTTTCTACAGCAGTTTGAGGGCAACGAAACTCCAGCCGCCACAGTTTTCAACGTTCTTAATGGTCGCCCAAAAGATGGAGAGTGTCTATCACTATATGGAAGCCGACTAGTTACATCGCTGGTGTCTAAATGGAAGGAAATGAGTATCGAGCAAGTCGCTGTAAACGTTGTGTTGGCGCACGCGGCTCAGATTGAACCCAAGCTGCAGCGGACAATATTTACAACCGACATCAAGACGCGCAACGAGATGCAAAAAGAATTAAAGGCATTTGCTTTTGGCAAGAAGAAGGACCATTCTGTTCAGGACAATTCTGCGAGCAAGAAAGCGCGATTACAACCCATTGTAAAATGTCACTTTTGCGGAAAACAGGGACACAAAATTGCTGACTGCCGTGCGAGAGGTAAAACACAACAAGAATCTAAACAGCATGCTGCCCGTTCGTCCGAAGTGAAGAGTGGCACAATCATTTGCTTCAAATGTGGAAAAGCTGGACATATTAAGTCTGCTTGCCCTGGAGGATCATCATCATCGATTCAAAATAAAGTGGATGAAAAGCGAGTGAACCTGTGCCACATAAAAGAGCCAATTGGTACCTTGATTCAATCTGGTGAGTCGTATCCACTTTGCTTCGATTCTGGAGCAGAGTGTTCGCTTGTTAAAGAAGCTGTGTCCCACAAACTTTCAGGCAAACGAATCAACAACGTAGTAATTCTTAAGGGTATAGGAAATAATACTGTAACCAGCACATTGCAAATTCTATCAAATGTTAAAATGATCGAATACTCCCTTGAAGTTCTATTTCATGTTGTTTTAAATGATTGCTTAAATTATGATATTATTATCGGCCGTGAAATTCTGTATCATGACTTTAGTGTCACTATATCAATCGATAAGGTCACATTGTTTAAAACAAAATCTGTATGTGCTGTAGCTGTTACTAATAACTGTTTTAAGCTAGAGAATATCGATACTGAGTTGTACAATGTAGATAAATCTCTTTTATATGATATTTTAAACGAATATTCTAGCTCTTTTATCGATGGAATTCCAAAAAGTAGAGTTACAACAGGTCAATTAGAAATACGTTGAATTGAATTCGAATACTGTTGCTGACAAATATCCACTCCCACTTATAAGCGATCAAATTTCTAGGTTACGCGGAGCAAGGTATTTTTCATGTCTAGATATGGCAAGTGGGTTTCACCAGATCCCCATTCATCCAGACTCGATTGAGCGCACAGCCTTTGTTACACCAGAAGGTCAATACGAATTTCTGACGATGCCTTTCGGTCTTAAGAATGCACCATCTGTGCTTCAACGTGCCGTGATGAAAGCATTAGGTGAGCTTGCTTACTCTTTTGTCGTTGTCTACATGGATGACATTATGATCATTTCGCAAACAAAAGAAGAAGCGTTTGAAAGATTAAAGGCAGTTTTGAAAATTCTATCCCAGGCCGGATTCTCTTTTAACGTCGCCAAATGCTCTTTCCTAAGATCTAGTGTTGAATACCTAGGTTTTGAAATTAGAGAAGGGGAAATTCGTCCCAACCCACGTAAGAAACAAGCATTGATTGACTTGCCGCCCCCACAGTCCGTTACCCAAGTGCGGCAATTTATTGGCTTGGCGTCGTACTTTCGACAATTCCTGCCAAAGTTTTCACAAATAATGAAACCATTGTATAGCCTTACATGTAAAAATAAAGTATTAGAGTGGAAATTAGAGCATGAGGAAGTTCGCCAAAGGGTCATCAAAACATTGACAGACGAGCCTGTGCTTACCATATTCGATCCCCAGCATCCAATAGAACTGCATACAGATGCCAGTATGGACGGTTACGGTGCGATTTTAATGCATAAAATCGATAATAAACCCCACGTTGTTGAATATTACAGTAAACGAACTTCGCCTCCAGAATCCCGATATCATTCGTACGAATTGGAAACGCTAGCTGTATTTAATTCAATAAAGCATTTTCGTCATTATTTACAAGGCCGACATTTTCTCGTTTACACCGATTGTAATTCACTAAAAGCTTCACGCAATAAAATTGATCTTACGCCTAGAGTCCATAGATGGTGGGCGTATATGCAATCCTTTAACTTTGACATACAATATAGACCAGGTAGTAAAATGTCACATGTAGATTTCTTCTCACGTAATCCATTACCTTTAAAAATGTCTTCCCAAATTCCCATCAAGCGTGTACAATTAGCTGAGATAACGGAAAATTGGCTTCTTGCCGAACAACGACGAGATCCTGAGACTTCTTCGATAATTTCGAAAATTCAAAACGATGAAATAGAGGAAAGTATAGCAAAGTCTTATGAGCTTAGATCAAAAATGCTGTTTCGAAAAATTCAAAGAAGCGGTAAAACTCACTGTCTTCCAGTTATCCCCAGAGGTTTTAGATGGTCTGTAGTAAACCATGTCCATGAAGCAACTGTACACCTTGGTTGGGAAAAGACCCTAGACAAAATGTATGAGTTTTACTGGTTCGAAAATATGTCAAAATACGTGCGTAAATTTGTCGACAACTGTATTACCTGTAAATTGACTAAGCCACCATCAGGCAAGATACCAGCAGAACTTCACCCAATACCAAAAGTAGACATTCCGTGGCATACGGTACATATTGATATCACCGGCAAGCTGAGTGGCAAAAGCGATCAAAAGGAATATGTTATTGTCCAAATCGATGCATTTAAAAAATTCGTCTTTTTATACCATACTGTAAATATTAATTCCGAAAGCTGCATTAATGCCGTAAAGTCATCAATATCCTTGTTCGGCGTACCAACAAGAATCATTGCCGATCAAGGCAGGTGTTTTACGGGGTCAGATTTTAGTAAATTTGGCTCTATGCAAAAAATAGATCTACATTTGATTGCAACAGGTGCTAGTCGTGCAAATGGTCAGTTGGAGCGCGTTATGAGTGTGCTGAAACGTATGTTAACTGCTATAGAGAGTAGCGAGCGTTCCTGGCAAGACGCTTTAGGTGAAATACAATTAGCCATAAATTGCACAACAAATCGAACTACGAAATCTAGTCCTTTACAATTATTAATTGGAAAAGAAGCAAGACCCTTCGGCATGTTACATGTCTGTGAGGATGATAGTAAAGTAGATGTAAGCTTTGTGAGAAAAATGGCTAAAGACAATATAGAAAAGAACGCTGTATATAATAAAATTAGATTCGATAAAAACAAATCAAAATTTGTAAGGTTTAAGATAGGCGATTATGTATTGCTCAAAAACGAAGAAAGACACCAGACAAAATTAGATCCCAAATTTAAGGACCCATTCCTAGTGGCAGAAGTGCTCGATGGAGATCGATACGTTTTAAAGTCATTGACTAACAAGCGAACTTATAAGTATTCGCACGAGTCGTTGAGATGTATGCCGGCAGAGGGGAATCCCATTGAGTTGGACACATGTGATGACAGTAACGGCGTTGAAAGAGACGTCAATGATTCATTAGAGGATTCTAATGATAGAGACGGCGTTGAAAGAGACGTCAATGATGCGTTAGTGGATTCTAACGTAAAGGAGGCATTGGTACATCCAATGTAGTGAAGGCATTGATGGAATTCAATGTGAGATATCGGGCTCTATACCTGAGGGTCACGCTGTTATGCTATATTACGGGTGCTGTTAGGTGCACGAGTTAATGTGATTACTTATCCAGGACCTAGTGAGTAGCTTGACGGTAGGAGCCTGAATTGGAGAGTGTCTCGATTATCTAGTAACTTCACAAGAGTGTTGTTAACTAATGGGAGATCACTTATGTCCGGATATACTGAGAAGTTAGCATAGTACCATGTACTTCTGTCACTGAGTTGGCCCTTTGAACAATATTTTTCAGTTTGTTTTTTTTATTTCAATTTTAAATAAATCTGTTTTAATAAGTTTGGATCAAATTGTCTTTTCAGATTAAGTGAAGCATATTGTTACTTTCCTTCATTATTTTGTAACACACGAGGACGTGTGATAGTCAGGAGGGCCGTGTCGTGGCGTTTAATTTTAAGAAACACGAATGAAAATTTAAAAGCATGAATAAATGTAACTGTTTGAATTTCGCAAGAATGTGTTGCTTGCCTATTTTTATTTCTTCCATTCCATGCCGATCTTTTCTGCATTGCTTTGTGCTTTCCACTATTGTGTGCCTGGCAGAGTTCTCTGTCCAGCGCAGCCTAGGCGTGACAATGAGTTAGAGAGAGACAAATATAGTGCTTGCGCCTGGAAGGCGCGTGTCACTGTATGTGTGTGGTATACACGCGAAGTGGAATGTTCGCATTGTGAAATTAGTTTTGAAACAGATCTCGTTCATGCAACACGATGTCACGCCAAAGGAAGCGCTTGGCTCACAACGTAGTCTCTGTGGATACAGAAAATGAAGACCATTCTCCGACATATATATATTCTTGATCAGGACGACGAGCTGAGTCGATATAGCCATGTCCGTCTGTCCGTGTGTCCGTCTGTTTCTATGCAAACTAGTCTCTCAGTCTTGAAGCTATCTTGATGAAACTTGGTACAGGTCCGTCTTTTTGCTGCACGCAGTACATATGTCGGAACCGGCCGGATCGGATAACTATATCATATAGCTGCCATAGGAACGATCGGTTCGAAAACAACATTTAGTATGAAAAACTTTTTTGTTTCTCAAGATATCTCAACCAAATATACACATTGTGTGTTTGATTAAGTTTTGAACAGGCTGACCAAATTTGGTGTAAATCGGACTACTATATCATATAGCTGCCATAGGAACGATCGGTTAAAAATCAACATATAACAAATTTTGTAAAAATCTGTCGGCTTACACAGGACACTGCAGGTATCCAAACTTTGGCGCGCCAAAGTTAGCTTTCGCTATATATTTTTTGTCATAGTTAATTTTCCGTTTTTGGTTATGTGCTTCTAACATTAATCTAGCTCTCTTAAATGCTTGTTCTAGTCTACATTTAGATTCTTTAGCATAGTCTTCTATATTATATGGGGGTTTTATCTTATCTATGCCATTAAAATGTTTAGGTAAATTTGAAGTTTTACCACAAATGAACTCATTTGGACAATAGTCATGTGCCATAGAGGGGGTTGTGTTAAAACAATATACGAAGTATTGTAGCCATACATCCCAATCTGTTTTGTCAACTGAGATGTATGAGCGGATGAATTCATTAAGTGTTCTGTGGCTTCGCTCCACGGTACCTACAGTCTGGTGATGATGTGCGGTAGAAGTTATGTATTTGATATTCAACTTTTTACATAAATCTTCAATTATTGAATTTTTATATTCTGTTCCCATGTCCGTAATGAACGTCTTCATTGGACCGTACTTTAGATTAAAACCTTCAAATATAGCTTTTGCTACTGCTTTTGCACTTTTTTTATACCCTTGCAGAGGGTATTATAATTTTGTCACGAAATGTGTAACGCATTGAAGGAAGCCTCACAGACCCCATAAAGTATATATTTCTTGATCAGGGCGACGAGCTGAGTCGATATAGCCATGTCCGTCTGTCTGTCCGTCTGTCCGTCTGTTTCTATGCAAACTAGTCTCTCAGTTTTGAAGCTATCTTGATGAAACTTGGTACAGGTCCGTCTTATTGCTGCACGCAGTACATATGTCGGAACCGGCCGGATCGGATAACTATATCATATAGCTGCCATAGGAACGATACGGTTCGAAGACAGCATTTAGTATGAAAAACTTTTGTTTCTCAAGATATCTCAACCAAATATACACATTGTGTGTTTGATTAAGTTCTAAACAAGCTGACCAAATTTGGTGTAAATTGGACTACTATATCATATAGCTGCCATAGGAACGATCGGTTCGAAAACAACATTTAGTATGAAAAACTTTTTGTTTCTCGAGATATCTCAATCAAATGTACACATTGTGTGTTTGATTAAGTTTTAAATAGGCTGACCAAATTTTATGTAAATCAGACTACTATATCATATAGCTGCCATAGGGATGATCGGTTCGAAAGCAACATTTAGTATGATAAAATTTTTTGTTTCTCAAGATATCTCAACCAAACTCACAGATTGTGTGAGTGGTATAGTTTAATACATCCGTACCAAATTTGGTGTAAATCGGACTACTATATCATAAAGCTTAACAAATTTTGTAAAAAATTTGACGGCTTACACTGGGCACTGCAAGGGTATCCAAACTTTGGCGCGCCAAAGTAAGCTTGCGCTATATTTTGTATTGGCATAACAACAAAGTGTTGTTGCCTTAGTTATGCTTAGGCAGTTGCTGCCCAAGATATATTTGATTATTATTGATATACATATGTGTACATGCTACACTACTTTTACACTCTCTTAAGGAAATTTTTTTTTTTAATTTACCATCTAAATTCTTCTTTTTTAACCAAGTCCTGGTGCCCATCGACAGGTCGACAGATTTCAACCTTGCATAACTCCTCAAATTTAACCCGGTTTTCGTGTGGAATGTCATTTTAGCCAGGATTTGATATATCAATCGAATATACAACTTAAAATAGGCGTTTCTCATAAATCGATTTTGTCGCATTTGTTGGAATTTTAGATAAGGGTCCTTCTTTTTCTTTTTCTAAAAGAAAAAGATTTTGAAAACTTAATATTTTGATTTTTCATTTTAATCAAGTCCCGGTGCCCATATAAGTATAAGAAAGTACTTTAAAATTGATTCTGAGGTGTTTCACTTTCTTGCAAAACTTTATCACAGAGTGACCAAAAATTTGATTTGTAAAGTTGCCAGTCCCAAGGTTCGACAGATTACAAACTTGCATAACTTTGTCAAATTCAACCCGATTTTCGTGTGGAATATCATTTTGGCCATGATTTGATCTACAAATTGATTCTACAACTTAAAATAAATGTTTCTCAAAAATCGATTTTGTCACATTTGTTGGAATTTTAGATAGGGGTCCTACTTTTACATCTCTTAAAGAAATTTTTTTATAAATTTAACATCTAAATTCTTTTCTTTTAATCAAGTCCTGATGACCATACAGGTATAGGAAAATACTTTAAAGTTGATTCAAAGGTGTTTCACTTTCTTGCAAAGCTTCATCATAGAGTGACCAAAAATTTGACTTGTAAAGTTGCCAGTCCCAAGGGTCTACAGATTTAAAACGTTCATAATTCCTCAAACTTAACCCGATTTTCGTGTGGAATGTCATTATAGCCATGATTTGATCTAAAAATTGATTCTACAACTTAAAATAGTTGTTTTTCAAAATGGATTTTCCGCTTTTGATGGAATTTTTGATAAGGGTCCTACTTTTACACTCTCTTAAAGAAATTTTTATAAAAATTGAACATATAAATTCTTCTTTTTTAACCAAGTCCTGTTGCCCATCTATATATATAAACTCTTTGTCCTGACTGACTCACTGACTGAGTCATCACGCTGTAGGCCAAACGGTTCAAGATATTGAGATGAAATTTTTACACAACATAGCTGAGACATAATTATCGTGCAATAAGACGGGATTTTTTGATATCCCCACTGGAAGGGGCTAAAATGGGGGTTAAAGGTCAAAATTGCTTAGTAATAAATTATTTTTTGTTTTTTGAGCTATCTTAACCAAACTCACAGACTATATATTTCTTACTCACTGCTACATCCTGAGAAAATTTGGTCAAGATCGGGCTACTATATCATATAGCTGCCATAGGAACAACCAGATGCAAATTAAAACTTTGTATGAAATTCTTTGTTATTTTTTGAGATATCTCAACCAAACTCACAGATTATGTATTTCATACTCACTGCTACATCCTGAGAAAATTTGGTCAAGATCGGGCTACTATATCATATAGCTGCCATAGGAACAACCAGATGCAAATTAAAACTTTGTATGAAGATCTTTGTTATTTTTTGAGATATCTCAACCAAACTCACATATTATTGATTTCGTACTCATTGTAACATTCTGTAAAAATTTGATCAAGATCGGATCACTATATCGTATAGCTGCCATAGAAACAGTGGCTTTTAATGCTATTAATAAACAATCAAAAGAAGATGGACAAAGGGTGGGGAGGGGAGGGGGAGGGAGGGTGTTACGATTCATTTGTGTTGCGGCTTTCAAAATCAATTTTCAGTATATGGCACTGCTACTCGCTCTTGCTGCAATAATCCAATTGCAGCGAAAACTTTAAAACAGCGAGCAGCGAAAATGTAAATTCTCTATCTATATATATAAAACTCTTTGTCCTGACTGACTCACTGACTGAGTCATCACGCTGTAGGCCAAACGGTTCAAGATATTGAGATGAAATTTTTAAACAACATAGCTGAGACATAATTATCGTGCAATAAGACGGGATTTTTTGATATCCCCACTGGAAGGGGCTAAAATGGGGGGTCAAAGGTCAAAATTGCTTAGTAATAAATTATTTTTTGTTTTTTGAGCCATCTTAACCAAACTCACAGACTATGTATTTCTTACTTACTGCTACATCCTGAGAAAATTTGGTCAAGATCGGATCACTATATCATATAGCTGCCATAGGAACAACCAGATGGAAATTAAAACTTTGTATGAAGATCTTCGTTATTTTTTGAGATATCTCAACCAAACTCACAGATTATGGATATCGTACTCATTGTAACATTCTGTAAAAATTTGGTCAAGATCGGATCACTATATCATATAGCTGCCTTAGGAACAACCAGATGCAAATTAAAACTTTGTATTGATATCTTTGTTATTTTTTGAGATATCTCAACCAAACTCACAGATTATGTATTTCATACTCACTGCTACATCCTGAGAAAATTTGGTCAAGATCGGGCCACTATATCATATAGCTGCCATAGGAACAACCAGATGCAAATTAAAACTTTGTATGAAGATCTTTGTTATTTTTTGAGATATCTCAACCAAACTCACAGATTATGTATTTCTTACTCACTGCTACATCCTGAGAAGGGAGAAACTACCCCTCCTCATAGGCTGTGACGCTAATGCACACCTTGAGGTATGGGGAAGCAGTGACACAAATCAAAGGGGTGAGTGCCTTTTAGAATTTATATTAAACTATAATTTAGAAATTGGCAATGTCGGAACTACTCCGACATTTGTAACAAGAGTAAGGGACGAAGTCCTAGACATCACCCTACTCAGTCGGTCCCTTAAACCGCACTGCATGAACTGGCACGTGTCGCCAGAGGAATCCATGTCTGACCACAGGATTATCCTGTTTAAGCTTGGAATAAACGTAGACTGTAGCAAACCGTCGAGAAATCCCAGGAAAACAAACTGGGAAAGATATTCAACGAATCTAGAACGCAATCTATCCGGTATAACATCTGGTATACCCAGACACCCCCCAAAGTTAGAAAAGGTTGTGGACTCGTTGAATAATAGTATAACTAATGCTTACGAGGCAAGCTGCGCACTAGGGAAAACGCGCAAAGCAAAAGATGCCCCTTGGTGGTCCGACAGCTTAGAGAGGCTACGAATCGCCACTCGTCGACTCTTCAACAGAGCAAAAAGAGACGGGTTATGGGAGCAGTACCGCGAGGGCCTGACTTCGTACAACAAGGAGATCAGGAAGGCCAAGCGGAAGAACTATCGTGATTTCTGCGAAAGCATAGAAAACACGACAGAGGGTGCACGGTTACACAGGGCACTATCGAAGAGAGCACCAGAGGCAAATCTGGCTCTCAAAAGAAGGGACAATACCTTCACAAGTAGCAACATGGACAAACTAGAACTGCTTTTCGAAACCCACTTCCCAGGAAGTATCCCGTTGCGAGAAGATGCAGACAGAGTAGCAGAAGATCGGACAGACTAAAATGGGCAATTGGAACCTTCCAGCCCTACAAGTCACCGGGCTTGGACGGTATATCACCCGTCTTCCTTCAACAGGGTCAGGGCAAACTCCTGTCCATTCTAAGAAAAGTAATGATTAGCAGCCTGGCATTAGGACATATCCCAAGTGCATGGAGTAGAGCTAGGGTGGTCCTCATCCCCAAGACCGGGAAGAAAGACATCACCAACCCAAAGTCCTTTAGGCCCATCAGCTTAACGTCGTTTTTGTTAAAAACGCTAGAAAAGCTGGTGGATCACAGAATAAGAAGTACACTGCATAAGCAAGCACCGCTGCAACCAACGCAGCACGCATATAGAGCGGGTAGGTTCACGGACACTAGGCCGGAGCGAAAAACACTTTTTTTTTATTTTCCAATTTCTTGGGTGCGGAATCGTTGACCCGCTATAAAATAATAATGTATGCAAAAAATCACAATTTTTGGAGCCCATCCTGAGGTGGCGCACCGACGTTCTTTTTTGAAAAATCACTCAAAAATTGAAAAATTTGTGGAAAAATGTGATATAAAAAAGAAACCTGATCTTTTTCCACATAATGCCCATTTTTTTTACATAGTTCTAACATTTTTCTTTATATAACTGTAAAGATCGGACTAAATATGTAGAAGCTAGAATTTTTTTTATGGATATTAAATTAAGTAATAACCGTCAGTTTGAATATAAGTCGTCCGCAAGCGAACACAATAAAATGTGTTTCGTAGTATGGAGCTTTTTGGTTAGGGGAAAATAAAATGTATGGATAAGTTCGTCATTCGTATGCCGATTTTTATCAATGATGGCTTGTTTTGCTCGAGAAAGTCCAAACTCTATGCTCAATTTGTCAAACTAAAGATATTTTTGCGATTTATATATTTTTTGAATTTTTCTTTGTACCTTTATCCGTGCTGTTTTCACAAAAAATTCAAATTTTTTAACTTTAAAAGGCTCTAACATCATAACGATCAAGCTGATTTTAAAACGTTGTATAAAAACGTTTTAGGAAATTTTATTACCTTTAGTTAGAGACTTTTTTTGTTGAAAACGCCAATCGCGTTTATGATTTATGCTCAAATAAGCTAAGTCATCTTTAAAAAAATTCGAACAAAATTTAAAAAAATTCTATGTTGAAAACTGAGAAGAGGAAAATTTTTTAAAATTTGTTTTCGTATTTAGAAGGCCAAAATCTATATGAAAAAAATATAAAGATCTCTGAGGCAGGCAAAAAGTTCAAAATTGTATACTAGTGCACTGTTATAGTCACATGCAAGCTGACGGTTATTACCCAACTTGATATCCATAAAAAAAATTCTAGCTTCTACATTTTTAAACCGATCTTAACAGTTGATACAGTTTTATGAAGAAAACTGTTTGGGCAACGTATTAAAAATAAGCTTTTTGTGGAAAACGACCATGATTTTTGTTTATATCACATTTTTCCCCAAATTTTTCAATTTTTGCGGGATTTTTCAAAAAAGTACGTCGGTGCGCCACCTCAGGATGGGCTCCAAAAATTCTGATTTTTTGCATACATTATTATTTTATAGCGGGTCAACGATTCCGCACCCAAGAAATTGGAAAATAAAAAAAAAGTGTTTTTCGCTCCGGCCTAACGGACACTGCCCTATATCAACTGCATCGTGTTTTACAATCGGCAGTTGAATCCAAGGAGGTGGCCATGTGTGCCTTCCTAGACATAGAAGGGGCCTTCGACAATGCATCCCATGATGCGGTCCAGGGTGCCCTAGCTAGGAGGGGCCTAGACCTTACCACCAGCAGATGGATTGTCTCTCTGCTGCGGTCTAGACAGGCCACATCAACAGTTCAAAACAGTACTGTTACGGTCACAACCACTAGAGGTTGCCCCCAAGGGGGCGTCCTATCTCCGCTATTGTGGAGCCTGATGGTAGATGAACTATTCAGTTAGGGCTTAGGATGACGAGTGACTGGTGCAGCGAGGTAGGCCTTAACCTCATTCCCGCCAAAACAGTCATCGTTCCCTTTACTAGGAGATACAAGTTGCAGAGACTAAGGCAAATAAGGATCTCAGGGAGCATAGTAGCAACAAGCAAGGAGGTTAAATACCTAGGAGTCACCTTCGACAGTAGATTAAACTTCGGCCCCCATGTTAAGAATGCGATAGCAAAGTGCTCAAGGGCACTTTACACATGTCGCAACATAGCCGGAAAATCATGGGGCACAGCGCCGAGGATAATAAGATGGCTATACATAATGGTTGTAAGGCCCATGCTCACTTACGGAGCAATTGCCTGGGGTGATAGGGTGCAACTCATCACTGTCCAGAAACAGCTACAGAAGCTGCAAAGAATGGCCTGCGTCTGCATAACAGGACCAATGCGCACCTGTCCGACAGCAGCCATTGAAGTCTTAATGGAGCTCACTCCACTCCATACGTTCATAGAACTTCAAAGGAAAGCAACCCTGTTAAGAATGGCAATGGAAGGAGTTGGAAACAACTGCATCCTTGGCCTAAGGGATGCTGACACTCTATCAGGCGAACTCCCTCTGTTGGCACAACCGAGGGACGAAAATCCCGCTGAATATAAATTCGAGCGGAATTTCCATGTAAACCTGTGCAGTAAAAAGGAATGGACTTCACTCGAAGAGGTCCATCCCATGAATCCACACACCATTAAGTGGTATACCGATGGATCTCTAACATGTCAAGGCACAGGCCTCGGAGTTATAGGTCCTCGGATATCCCACCATGAATCCCTAGGAACGTACACCAGCATCTTCCAAGCTGAAGTATGTGCAATAGGTCGGTGTGCGGACCTCAATTTGACACGTAACTATCAGAATAGAGATATCGCCATCCTATCTGATAGTCAAGCGGCTCTGAAGGCAATTAGCAACACGAAATTGACATCGAAAGTAGTCCGAGAAGTCCGTACAAAGCAAGACCAACTGGGATCAAATAACAGGCTTACTCTGAGATGGATCCCAGGGCATAAGGATATAGCGGGAAATGAAGCAGCAGACAAGCTAGCACGTAAAGGGCAGAGGAGCCCTTTACAGGACCTGAACCGTTTTGTGGCATAGGTAACCACAAAATAAGGAAATCTCTCAGAGATGAAGAACGGCATTTGCGCCAGTCAGGCTGGGTCAGTACTCCAGGCTTGCGACAGGCCAAGGGTCTCTTAGGTAGCTATAATCTAAAACGATTCAAGCAAATCATACCTATGGGAAAGAACAGACTCAGAATACTGACCGGTCTTCTGACAGGACATTGTAGACTGAGGGGTCACCTATATAAACTAAGAATAGTAAGTAGCGGAGCCTGCCGCTACTGCGATACCGCGGAGGAATCCGCGGAACACATAGTAGCGACCTGTACCGCCTTATCCAGGAGAAGATGTAGGATACTAGGTAACCATATTATTCAGCCAGGAAATATAGAAGTCCTCAACCCGGCAAAAATTCTTGAATTCATTCAAGAAATAGGGCTGATGGAAGAGCTATAAACTCTGTGGGGTACAATAGATCTAATAGGTCGCAGTAAATTTCCCCAACACATAATAATCATATAGCTGCCATAGGAACAACCAGATGCAAATTAAAACTTTGTATGAAGATCTGTGTTATTTTTTGAGATATCTCAACCAAACTCACAGATTATGGATTTCGTACTCATTGTAACATTCTGTAAAAATTTGGTCAAGATCGGATCACTATATCGTATAGCTGCCATAGGAACAGTGGCTTTTAATGCTATTAATAAACAATCAAAAGTAGATCGACAAAGGGTGGGGGAGGGGAGGGGGAGGGAGGGTGTTACGATTCATTTGTGTTGCGGATTTCAAAATAAATTTTCAGTATATGGCACTGTTACTCGCTCTTGCTGCAATAATCCAATTGCAGCGAAAACTTTAAAACAGCGAGCAGCGAAAATGTAAATTCTCTATATTATATAAAGTTCTACTTATTGCTATTATTTCAAGTCCAACTACAAGGAAAAATTGAATTTACAATTCCCGCTATCTAATTAGAAATGACATAAGGTCTGGCTATAGCTGTGAGAAATGTTTCCTATTTTCACTTCACATTTTTCCTCGAGATTTCAGCGAGCGTAGCGAGCCGGGGTTGGCGAGCGAAGCGAGCGGGCAAACCCCTAGTATAAGTATAAGAAAGTAGTTTAAAGTTGATTCTGAGGTGTTTCACTTTCTTGTAAAACTTCATGACAGAGTGACCAAAAATTTGACTTGTTAAGTTGCCAGTCCCAAGGGTCGACAGATTTCAAACGTGCATAACTCCTCAAACTGAACCCGATTTTCATGTGGAATGTCATTTTAGCCATGATTTGATCTATAAATTGATTCTACAACATAAAATAGTTGTTTTTCAAAAACGGATTTTGCCGCATTTGTTGGCATTTTAGATAAGGGTCCTTTGTTTTACACTCTCTTAAAGAAATTTTTTTTAAAAATTGAACATCTAAGTTCTTCTTTTTTAACCAAGTCCTGTTGCCCATATAAGTATAAGAAAGTACTTTAAAGTTGATTATGAGGTGTTTCACTTTCTTGCAAAACTTCATGACAGAGTGACGAAAAATTTGACTTGTTAAGTTGTCAGTCCCAATGGTCAACAGATTTCAAACTTGCATAACTTTGTCAAATTTAGCCCGGTTTTAGTGTGGAATGTCATTTTAGTAATGATTTCATCGATAAATTGACTCTTCAACTTAAATTAGTTGTTTCTCAAAAATCGATTTTGTCGAGTTTGTTCGAATTTTAGATAAGGGTCTTACTTTTAGACTCTCTTAAGAAAATTTTTTTTAAAAATTTCACATCTAAATTCTACTTTTTTAACCAAGTTCTGGTGCCCATATAAGTATAAGAAAATACTTTTCAAATGATTCCGAGGTGTTTGACATATTTGTAAAACTTCATGACAGAGTGACCAAAAATTTGACTTGTTAAGTTGCCAGTCCCAAGGGTCGACAGATTTCAAACGTGCATAGCTTTGTCAAATTTACAGAGTGACCAAAAATTTGACTTGTAAGGTTGCCAGTCCCAAGGGTCGACAGATTTAAACTTGCATAACTTTGTTAAATCTAACCCAATTTTCGTGCGGAATGTCATTTTAGACATGATTTGATCTCTAAATTGATTCTACATTTAAAAATAGTTGTTGTTCAAAAATCGACTTTGTCGCATTTGTTTGCATTTTAGATAGGGTCCTTTTACACTCTCTTAAAGGAAAAAATGTTGAGAATTTAATATTTTGATTTTTCATTTTTAATCAAGCCCTGGTGCCCATTAAAGAATATGAAAGTACTTTAAAGTTGATTCTGAGGTGTTTCACTTACTTGCAAAACTTCATGACAGAGTGACCAAAAATTTGACTTGTATAGATGCCAGTCCCAAGGGTCGACAGATTTCAAACGTGCGAAACTTTGTCAAATTTAACCCGATTTTTGTGTGGAATGTCATTTTAGCCACGATTTGATCTATAAATTGATTCTACATTTTAAAAAAATTGTTTCTCAAAAATCGACTTTGTCGCATTTGTCGGAAATTTAGATAAGGGTCCTTCTATTACACTCTCTTATAGAAAAAATGTTGAAAATTTAATTTAATAGTTGTTTTTAAAAAACCTGCCATAGGAACGATCGGTTCGGAATGAACATTTAGTATGAAAAACTTTTTTGTTTCTCAATGTTTCTCAACCAAAATCACAGATTGTGTGCTTGATACAGTTTCATATATCCTTACCAAATTTGGTGCAAATCAGGTTACT
This sequence comes from Drosophila testacea, assembly GCA_035043265.1. Taxonomy (NCBI): domain Eukaryota; kingdom Metazoa; phylum Arthropoda; class Insecta; order Diptera; family Drosophilidae; genus Drosophila; species Drosophila testacea. The sequence goes on from JAWNND010000617.1 coordinate 63,510, forward strand.
ATATCATATAGCTGCCATAGGAACGATCGGTTCGGAATCAACATTTGATATAAAAATCTTTTTTGTTTCTTGAGATATCTCAACGAAAGTCACCAATTTTGACCAAATTTGGTGTAAGTCGGACTAATATATCATATAGCTGCCATAGGAACGATCAGTTCGAAATCAGCATCTAACACTTTTTGTAAAATATCTTACGGCTTATACCGGGCACTGCAAGGGTATTCAAACTTTGGCGTGTCAGAGTTAGCTTGCGCTATATTTAATCAAGTCCTGGTGCCCATATAAGAATAAAAAAGTACTTTGAAGTTTATTCTGAGGTGTTTTACTTTCTAGCAAAGCTTCATGACAGAGTGACCAAAAATTTGACTTGTAAAGTTGATAGTTCCAAGGGTCGACAGATTTAAAATTGCATAACTTGGTCAAATCTAACCCAATTTTCGTGCGGAATGTCATTTTAGCCAGTATTTGATCAATAATTTGATTCTACATTAAAAAACAGTTGTTGTTCAAAAAATCGATTTTGTCGCATTTTGTTGGAATTTAAGATAAGGGTCCTTCTTCTACACTCTACAATAAAAAAAAATTTGAGAATTTAATATTTTGATTTTTCATTTTTAATTAAGTCCTGGTGCCCATATATGTATGAGAAAATACTTTAAAGCTGATTCCAAGGTGTTTTTGATTTTTTTGTAAAACTTAATGTCAGAGTGACCAAAAATTTGACTTGTAACGTTGCGAGTCCCAAAGGTCGACAGATTTCAAATGTGCAAAACTTTGTCAATTTTAGCCCGATTTTCGTGTGGAATTTCATTTTAGCCATGATTTGATCTATATATTGATTCTACAACTTCAAATAGTTGTTTTTTTTTTTCAAAAATCGACTTTGTCGCATTTGTTGGAAATTTAGATAAGGGTCCTTCTATTACACTCTCTTATAGAAAAAATTTTGAAAATTTAATATTTTGATTTTTCCTTTTTAGTCAAGTTCTGGTGCTCACATAAGTATTAGAAAGTACTTAAAAGTTGATTCTGAGGTGTTTCACTGACTTGCAAAACTTCAGGACAGAGTGACCAAAAATTTAAATTGTAAAGTTGCCAGTCTCAAGGGTCGACAGATTTCAAACTTGCATAACTTTGTCAAACTTAAGCCGATTTTCGTGAGGAATGTTATTTAAGCCATGATTTGATCTATAAATTTATTATACATTTAAAAATAGTTGTTTTTCAAAATTAGATTTTGTCGCAATTGTTGGCATTTTAGATTAGGGTCTGTTAGGGCTGGGGGCAGATTGTCCAGAAGTTCTTCTTGGGATTGGTTGTCCAACGTTGGTGGCGAAGTTTGGTTTCCAAATTAAAACACTTCACTTCGTTATAAAACTTCACTTTTATTTGGGGTGCACAGCGTGTGCTTAATTCGGCTTCTTGATTTGTACTAATCTTATAATGTTGACTTAAACCTAATTAGCCTAAGTGTGGGGAGTTGAACAAGTGCGGGGGAAAGCTCGGTTGCGCTCAAGCGCAGCTTAGCGTCAGCTGTTACTCTCACGCTCGCGAGCATAAGCATCAAAGCTCTCTCTCTCGACGTCAACATTCCGCCCCCCTTGCAAGGATATGCAATTAAAAAAATTAAAAGAGAGAAGAAAGAAGGTGATGGGGGGATGGAACAACTTCCTTCCTTAGGCAGAGCAGGAGCCGGAGAGAACCCATCCAAAAATGGTGTTCTGCGCCACTGGGAGTCCATCTTGGCTTGGTAAGAAGCCCGGCTGGATGATACGAGGATACGCATCGGGCCCGAGAACCACGCACACGGAGGACGGAGTGACAAAACCGTCATCCGCGAGATTCACGTTAGTGAACTTAGAGCGCACATTTGCGCCCAGTGCTCTGATTGGGGTGCGAAAGCGCAGCTGCTTTTCGAGCTTTAGAACCACCTCCAGCCTCTGTTCCGGGTTAGCGACAGGCCGTATCGTTGCCGAACACACCTTCTCCGTCCCAACGTTGGTGGCCGCCAGGCGGAGCGCTGCGGCCAAGGAAGCATTGATCCGGCTAATGGGGTGCACGGATCGATCAATGCGCGACACTCGAACCTCTTCTCGCCATTGTCTATCAAGACTAGAGCCGTGGGCATCACGATTGTGGACTTGTGCTGCAACAACGCAGCCAGTGATGGGGCTGACTACTGGACTGGGGATCTAGTACGTCGCGGAGACACACTTCGGGGTGGAGACCGGCTTGTGCGCCGACTCTCGTGCATATGGAGCAAGGTATGGTGCTTTTCCCTGCACGTTCTGCATCGACCACCGCTCCGACAGGATTGTCCGGAGTGCTGATGCGCTAAACAATTGGGGCAGTACTTGTTGATAAGTACTGCCCGGAGCCGTTTCTCTGCGCTCAGACGCAGGAACCGGTTACATTTCCGCAGCGGATGGATGCCCCGGCAGACTCGGCAGCGGAAGGATTGAATTCCTCGGGAACGTCTGCTCTCCAATGCATGAGGGTGCGGTGCCATTTCTTCTTAAGCTAAATGAGTATGGATGAAAAGAATGAATATGAATGAGTTAGAGTGGAATTAGATTGTGTTAAATCTCTTCGGAAACGGTGGATCCGTTCGATAATAGGATTCCTGTAGGAAGGCGTAGTTATTTAGCTACAGGACGTTTGATGACTCCTCGCGTAGTCAGAACGTCTACGACCCGAACCTTATCATCGGCCCCCGGGTACACTGTCTGCACTCTTCCAAGGCGCCAATCCGTTGATGGAAGATTCTCCTCTTTAACGACCACCATGTCGTCTTTTTCCAGATTTCGGGTTGGTTGCTGCCACTTGCTACGTTTATGCAATTCTTTTAAATACTCGTCCTTCCACCGTGAACAGAACTGTTGATTAAGTGCTTTCAGACGCTGCCATCGATTAATGATGGACATGGCGTCTTGCTTAATCACTGGTTCAGGAACTGCCATCAATGGACCCCCAATGAGAAAATGCCCTGGAGTCAAGGCCAACAAATCTGAAGGGTCCTCTGACATTGGAGAAATCGGCCTGGAATTGAAGCACGCTTCAATCTTTACGAGAAGGGTAGAAAGTTCTTCGAATGTGTATTTCAGCGTGACAGAGGATTTATAAAAAAGGGATTTGAAGCTTTTTACTCCAGCCTCCCATAGGCCCCCCATGTGGGGTGCTCCGGGCGGAATAAACCGCCACACCAAGTTTTGCTGACTGTAATCAGCCGTGGCGCGCGTTTTGAGTTCCTCAAGAATATCTCTATCGATTACCTTGGAAGCGCCCACAAAAGTCTTTCCGTTATCGGATTGCACGACCTGCGGACATCCTCGTCGGGACACGAATCGGGAAAATGCCGCCAAAAACTTCTCAGTGGTGAGGTCTGATGTCGCTTCCAAGTGGATTGCTTTTGTACTAAAGCATACAAATACACACACATATCCCTTGGTGATTAAGCAGGCTCTACCGGTATAATTTTTGATATCGAAGGGCCCAGCGAAATCCACGCCAGTATAGGTAAAAGGCCTGGAGAATGAGATTCGCTCCTTTGGTAGGGTGCCCATTAGTTGAGTTTGGAGTTTCCTCTTATGGACAAGACACACCTTGCAGGAGTTAGTAATGGAATTTACTAAGTTCCATAGCTTTGGAATCCAATACTTGGATCGTATCAAACGGATCATCAATTGACTTCCCCCGTGAAGGGCAATGTGGTGTGTAAAACGGACGAGAAGTCGCGAAAAATACATGAATATGGAAGAATGATTGGGCGACGTTCGTCATAGCTCAAGGATTCTGATGCAGTCGCACGCCCACAGCATCTCATCACACCATGGATGTCAATAAATGGGTTAAGATTGAGGATATCACTAGACTTAGGGAGCTGCTGCTTGTCAAGCAAACACCTATACTCTTTGGAATAAACCGAGCGTTATCGATAAGGTCCATTGGCGAAGACCCTCTGCTCGCTAGATCTGCCGGGTTATCTTCAGACCGCACATGGGACCATGTACGTGAAACTGTGGCTAGGGTAATTTTAGCAACTCGGTTGGCCACGAACGTTGTCCAGTTACATGCGGGTTTTCGCAGCCAAGCTAGAACAATTGTTGAGTCCGTCCAGAAGAAGGACAGGAAAGTCTCCGTGGGAAGTTGTGGGAAAAGCGCTGCGGATAGCTCCGCTAGAAGGACGGCTCCACACAGCTCTAAACGCGGCAAGGATACCGTCTTCACAGGAGCCACTCTAGTCTTGGCGGTAAGGAGATGGACCGATATACGACCTTGCCATTCCATTCGGACGTAAATGGCTGCACCGTGGGCCAATTGTGATGCATCACAAAACCCGTGGAATTGCAACTGCGCCCATGGTTGAAATTGAACCCATCTCGGAATTCGGATATTCTTCAATTGTGGGTAGCTGATGAGGAATTCACGCCATTTCCTGACAAGCTCCTTAGGTAACGGATTATCCCAACCTATATCCTGAAGCCATATCTCTTGCATAAAGATTTTTGCCCTTACAATAATAGGAGCAAGCCATCCAGCAGGATCGAAAAACTTGGCTATCTGAGACAGGACCTCGCGTTTTGTGAAGGAGGCCTTGGCGATTAGCTCTGAGGGGGCGAAAAAAAACTCATCACTGTCTGCTTCCCATCGGATTCCCAAAGTCTTGGCCACACTAGATTCCTCAAGTTCTAGGAAATCGACACGCAACAAATGATCCTTGGGAATGTCCTTTAAAAGGTCCTTATGGTTTGCAGTCCATTTGCGGAGAGGAAATCCTGCGGATGTGAGAGCTTCTCTAAGCTCTCGAATTGCGGTAGTCGCTTGTTGACAAGTGTGTGAACCTGCTAAAACGTCATCAACATACATGTCGTTCGACAGAATTTCACTGGCGAGAGGGAGTGTGGCTTTCACGTCCAAGGACAGCTGCTGCAATACTCGGATCGCTAAAAAAGGAGTGCAATTAACTCCGAAAGTGACTGTGGTTAACTCATAGTCACACAGCTCACCAGCTTTATTGCGGAAAAGGATCCTTTGAAAAGGCGTGTGCTTAGGAGAGACTAGAATCTGCCGATACATTTTGGTTATGTCGGCATTAAAAACATAGCGATAGAACCTCCACTTAAGGATCTGCATCGTCAGGTCGGACTGAAGGACGGGTCCCGCATGCAATAAATCGTTCAGACTCTTGCCGTTTGACGATGGGCTGGAAGCGTTGAATACAACACGTACCTTCGTAGTCGTGCTATCAGGCTTAAACACAGCATGATGTGGTAAGTAAAAGCAATTTGAAACGTCGCAGGAAGAGACTTGCCTCATGTGGCCTAGATCCAAGTATTCTTGAATCACGGAATTATAATTGTCTTGCAACAAAATGTCTCTCTTTAAGTGCTGCTCATTTTTGAGAAATTGGGCCAAAGCAATTGACCTAGAGTGACCCAAATTTATACGATCTGGATTCTTGAATGGTAAGGTGACCGTGTACCTTCCATTTGCAGATCTGATAGTGGTGCGAGTAAAATTGTCCTCGCAGAACGAGTCAGACGGATTGGAATGTCTTACAGGGAGATCCTCCACTTCCCAGAATTTGGTGAGAAGTTTGTCAAGACTTACATCTTGTTTAAGGGACACTCGCGTGGAAAAAGAAGATAAGGTTTTGGGTGTTGAGCTTAACACTGGACCACTAAGTATCCACCCAAAAACAGTTTCTTGCCCTAGAAGAGAGCTACAAATGTTCTTTTGAGAGCCGCCCAACAGTATAGACGGCAGTATATCCGCCCCGATTAGCACGTCTATTTGGGAACTTTTGTTGAAGCTTGGATCAGCTAACTCAAAGTTTGGTAGGTCCCTCAGCGCCTCATGTGGGATCGTAAAAGAGGGAAGATTTCCTGTTAATTGTGGTAGGACAAATGCCGTAGTCTCGACTTGAAGTCTTGGTTTTGATGGAGAGCTTATCGTAAATTGACAGAGCTTCCGAGACTGGGCAGATACACTTTGATTTAGCCCCGAAACTTGGGCTTGGATACTTTGGAACGACATCTTGACCATGTTAAAAAGTCTCTCTGTAATGAAAGTTCCTTCGGATCCTGAATCAATCAATGCACGAGCCTTGTAACATGTACCCAAGTAGCACACGTTTATAAGGGCTGTGCCGAGAAGAACGCCTTGTGCGTTGGAGGCAAAATGATTTAGGACGGCAGAGGAAGATGTGTGGGACAACGCTGTGGACTGTATATTATTGGTATTCGGAGTGGATTGTGCCGAAGGCACTGTTGTAGTCGACGGAGGGGGCCCACGATGCAATAAGGTATGATGGCGACCCCTACACGTAAAACAACTATGTGTACTTGTACATTCTCGGAGCTGATGCCCCCTAGCGAAGCAATTCAAACATAATTTTTGCTGTTTTATGCAAGTCATTCTCTCGTTAATAGACATTTGGAAGAACTGAGGGAAAAGTCTTATTGGATGATTTTCCTTAGAGCAGAGCTTGCATGTTTGTTCTTTCATGCTCACTCGCGCTTCAAAGGTGTTGACTCTTTTGGAAGGTTGCTCCTTCCGATTAAATTTGGGAGGTTCAAAATTGCTCGGAATCTGTTTTAAGTTGGCAACCGTTTCTAAAGTGCGTTGTCGTTCTAATAGGAAATCGTTTAGGGATGATTAAGGTACGATGTCTTTTCTGCCCTTAATTGACTGTTCCCATAGCGTTAGAGTGCTATCAGGAAGCTTAGATGAGCACAAAAACACCAACAGACAATCCCAGGATTTGGTATCAACGCCGAAATGGCTGAGTGCAGTAAGACACCCCTGGAAGGTACTTTGAAGACCCTTTATTGCGAATCCCGATTCAGTCGCTATGGAGGATACACTAAACAAAAGTTTGAGGTGACTGTTAATGAGCGAGCGCGGATTCTCATACCGCTCTATGAGGCCGTCCCAGGCAGACTGAAAACCGTCATTGGTTAAGGGAGAACGGGAAACAATCTCATTGGGTTCACCTGAGGTTTTGGCAGAAAGATGAAAAAGTCTCTCTACCGGAGTTAACCGCGGGCTCTTTATATAAACAGCTGTGAATAGGTCGCGGAATGTCGGCCAGCGAAGATAATTCCCTTCGAAAACTTCGGTTTCACACGGAGGCAGACGACAACCCTGGGATGCGATATTTTGCTGCTCCTGTTTCCTCTCACTAGTTAGAGCCTCGATTTGCTCGCCTAAAACTGCAGCGCATTTTTCGTAGACCACGTAGGTACGGTCATACTTATTTTGGACGATAGCAAGCGTCTTCTTAGATTCGTCGGGATCGCCTTGAAGAAGTTCCTTATGTAATTTTTCACTCGCATTGTCCACCTTCTGCCAGAGAGTCTTCAGTTGCTCCTGGCGAACTTGCAGAGTGAATAAGCTAACATCTGCGATGGAAGATGCTGTAGCGGCAAATTTCACAAGTTTGTCCACTAAGGATATAAATTCATTACAATGCCAATGTGCTGTTTGACCTGACCCTGGCGCAGAATGAAGCTATTTTAACCAACTCTTTCAATGGACGACGCAACTTTCAGGAGGGATTGTTGTTACTTAAAGTTTGGCTACGTCAACGTCAGCTAGATGTGGGATTCAGTGGCTTCAGTTCACATATACTGGCTGCATACATCGTCTATCTATCGCAGAATCGCTTGTTGCATTTATCCAGCAGCAGTTATCAAGTCGCTCGCACAGTCTGGAATCAATTGGCCAACAGTGATTGGACTTTGGGCATAACGCTGGCTCAACAAAAATCCGAGAAGCACCAACTAAGCACCTTAGCGGGGTACTACGATGTATCATTCATGGATGTCACTGGATACTACAATATGTGCGCCAATATGCCCCTCGCTCTCTATAAGGCTGTTTGTGCGGAGGCCAAGCTAGCTGTGGATTTGCTAAATGATATTAAAGTCAATAGCTTCTCGCATATATTCATGCAAAAGTCGCCGCTCTACACTCGAATGGATAACATACTGAAAATAACTAACCCAGCCAGTGTGGATCAGCTTCTTCAACTGCATGTGCAGCCCCAGGTTAAATATGATTACGCCAACTACGCCTATCCACAGTTATTCAAATTACTTACAGATTTACTGCAAAAGGGTCTGGGACAACGTATTCATACCATTCTCCCATTGGAGATACCCTCCAGCCCATGGTCAGTGGATAGCAAGGCGCCAGTAATTGGACGCAGTCTTCAGCTAGGCTAATACTTGATCCGCAGCACGCTTACGAAGTGCTGGACAAAGGACCAGCTGCCAACGAGGACTCCAGTGGTGCTGCCGAATTTCGAAAGTTCTGGGGTGAAAAATCGAATTTGCGTCGCTTTCAAGACGGCAGCATAACTGAGGCAGTTGTCTGGGGCGCTGCAACGGATGCGCCCAGTCAAAAGCGTTTAATAGTGAGGCAGATAGTGTTGCATCTGCTGGAGCATCAGTTGCAGCTGGAAGCTAGCTATGTGCAGTATATTGCCGGTGAACTGGATACAGTGTACTCGCTAACACCATCATTTAAGGTGACAAAAGTGCAGACAAAGTTAAAGTTGCAACAGGAAACAGATGCCGAGGCTTTAACACCACATGTCATACACTGCTATGATGCCTTAGCACGCCAGCTGCACAGTCTCGATGAATTGCCTCTGGAAATCGTGTCGATTTCTGGATTTTCATCAGTTTTCCGATACTTCGAACCAGAGCCTTCAATTCCACAGGCTCGTCTAGTGGCAGATCGGATGCGTGCAAGTCAAGTGCTGCGTGTAATCATTCAACTGGGACCGAGTGGCAAATGGCCCAGTGAATTGGGTGCATTACGCAGTTTAAAGACCGCTTTTCTCATACAAATTGGTCAGCAGCTGAAGGCACAGCACAAACTACACTCGGTGCTCTGTGAAGAGGGTTTATTGGTTTTGAAACAAGGCTTCTGTTTTCTATTGGAGTTGGCTCATAGTAAAGAGCTGGTATTACTTAAGCAGAAGCAAACAGAATCACCTATGTGGACAATCCAGCCAGTCGTGAGCTAGAACGACGTCATTACATCCTTCCTCGTGTTAGTGGCGGACTGCATGCATTACATCAATCACATCGTGCATTTGGACCCACAGTACTCATTGCAATGCGCTGGCTAGCTGCCCAACTACTGGATGATGGACTCTGGCCATGCATAGCAACAGAATTACTGGTGGCACATCTCTTCCAGCAACGACAATCCCCACACACAACAGTCTCGCCCCAAACGGGTTTCATTCGATTCCTGCACCTTTTGGCCCATAGCGATTGGAACGGCGAGTTGTTTCTACTTAATTTCAACAACAGCTGGACAGAGCAACAAATTACAGACTTAGAGCACAGCTATCGCAGCGAACGTGAGAGTTATCCACCATTATGTTTGGCCACATCTTACGATCAGCAGCATGCTGGACGTCTATGGACTACGGATGAATTGCCCAACAAGCCTGTTCTGGCCCGTGTCACTTTGTTGGCTCGACATGCCCTGGAGCTCATCGAGAAGAGTTTGATGTCCCAGAAGGTGGCCTTTGTGCGGCCTGCGCAACTATTTTTGCCCTCCGGTGAGGGTTATGATATGGTTATACAACTCAAGCCGGATCTGGTGACAAACACGCTGTGCTATGATCTTGGATCACCTTTTGGGCCATTGAGTCAGCGCAACTTTCGTTTACCTCTAGCGGGCAGTAGACAATTGGCCAAGATTGTGGAGAAACTCAGGGCTGCCTACTCGGAGCATGCGGCGTTCTTTTACAATCCTCACGGCGGCAAGGAGTTGGCGATTATGTGGCGACCTGCCAACGAATTTGCACCCAAACCTTTTAAAATAAATGAGCTGCAGGCATGCAAGCCCTGCTCCAACGGAAAAGTGCAGGTGAACAGGGATACACTGCTGGAGGATTTCAAGTTGCTTCTAAAAGATTTCTATATACGAATCTGCACACCGGAGGAACTGAAACGGGAGCAAAGGGAGCACAGCAAACCCAAGCGTTACTTTAATGGTCAACCAAATGAAGACACTCAGAAGCCACCAAAAAAGAAGAAAAAGAAACAATTGCCACAACCGAAAATATCCAAGAAGCAGTTGATAAAAAGTAAACCTTTAAGTGCGTTAGGTTAATGCCTGGAGACGTAGTAGGACATAGATAACATATATTATCAAAATGTAAATAAAACTTGATTTTTTAAAGTTAAAAAAAAAAAAAAAATTAAATATTACTTTAAATTGAATTCTCATAGCTCTTTATAAAAAAAGAACCCAAAGTAAAGTAATTTGTTAATATCAAATAAAATAGAATAAAAAATAAAATTTTTTTTTATTCTATTTTATTTGATATTAACAAATTAATGTGGATGGAAATTATTATAAAAAAAATATTATATTTATTTTATTACTTTGGGTTCTTTTTTTTATAAAGAGCTATGAGAATTCAATTTAAAGTAATATTTAATTTTTTTATATATATATTGCAAAAAATAAATAAACTTTACTTCAGTAAATCAGTATACCCGACGCATTTTATATACTACAGGGTATATGGCAGGTGGATGCTGAGTAAAGCGTGATCCGAACACAATAGCAGCAGCGGCCAATATACCCAGTGTAAAAAATCGAAATCAAGGAAAAGTATAAAATTGCAGGGTATGATTTTCTTCCACGACGGTAGGAGCACAATGAATATAAGTTGGAATGAGCGGAGGAGACCACACAATATTTCGAAATTATATTTCGAAATTATTCACAGGAAAAACAACGATGATTGCGTTGTTATCTTTAAAACGTATATACCCGGTTCTGAAAACAAACACTGTAGGGTATATGAGCATGTAAGTGTAAGTGCGCCGCTTGCTGAAGAGAGGAATATGCTACGCTGTGAAATAGGAAAGAGCGCCAACTTAGGCTGATGTCTGAGTGCGCGCGAGAAGCGATGCGATAATATTGGGCGAGAACGAGCGATAAACCACTGCTACCTTTTTCATATGCAATCGCTCGAAAGATGTCAGAGTGAGAGCGAAGCGAGTTGCGAGTTCAAGCGATAAAGCGAGAGCAAAGCGAGAGAGCAGTTTGCAACCTGCTTTATCGCTTCAACTCGCTCAGAGCGTACGATTGTTTTGTTGCATTCTGTGATTTAATTACCGTTTATTTTCAAAGCACGCGTGTTTGAAAGCTCAGATGGTAATTTTGTTACTGTATTCTGAGCTTTATTTACAGGTTACTCTAAAATCATGCGCTTTTTTGCATTTGGTGTCATTTGTGAGAGAATCCCAGAACGAAATGGACAAAAAATTAAGTGTTGCACTTGAAGCAAAAAAATCTTCGTCCGAATCCATCACGATCACATTAATAACTAAAAAATAGAACAATGTATCTCGCTTCTCGCAAAGCTCTCACTCTGCCATCTTCTCGCTTTGCTCATCGCTTCTCGCATCGCTTCGCTTCGCTTCTCGCGCGCACTCTGACATCAGCCTTAAGCGCATAAACGGATTTCGTATGTATGCAATGTATGTGTGTAAGAGAAGAATATAATGCACTGTTGAAATAGGAAAGAGCGCGAACTTGAGTGCATAGACTGCTTTCGTATGTATGGAATGTATGTGTGTAAAAGCGCCGCTTGCTGAAGAGGAATATGCGGAGAAGCGCGCTGCTAGCTGAAGAGCGAAATATGATGAATATGTGCTATGGAGTAAAAGGAGAATGCGCAAAAACGGCGGGAAACGAGAACAAAACGGAGACAAAATGGTACGGGGTTAGGGTATGATTATAAGCCGTATGAATATATGTATGTATATTTTAGGTTAAATATATATGTTTGTATATTTTAGGTTAAATATATATGTTTTTTGTAATATTTTATATTATATTTAGTTTGGATATTTTTTTGTTTGGAAAGAAAATATATATCTGTATATGTATTTTTTTATTATATGAATTTGAATCGGACTTGGTTATATATGGATGTAAGTAAATCAAAAAAGAAAAAATATATATTGTGTATGTATATACAAATATATATGTGTGTGTCACCCTATGTGACTCGGACTTGATTTACGGACGTATCGGATTGGATTGGAGTGGAAAAATATAACCAACTTGGAATGCCGCCCTATGCGGACATGTAAAAAATTGGAAAAAAGTACTTAACTTCTTTAAAAATCCGCCGGAGTCGCTGGATGCGATGTTCTTCAAAAAAATAAGTCTCCGGCTCGAAGGACCAAATGTTAGGGCTGGGGGCAGATTGTCCAGAAGTTCTTCTTGGGATTGGTTGTCCAACGTTGGTGGCGAAGTTTGGTTTCCAAATTAAAACACTTCACTTCGTTATAAAACTTCACTTTTATTTGGGGTGCACAGCGTGTGCTTAATTCGGCTTCTTGATTTGTACTAATCTTACAATGTTGACTTAAACCTAATTAGCCTAAGTGTGGGGAGTTGAACAAGTGCGGGGGAAAGCTCGGTTGCGCTCCAGCGCAGCTTAGCGTCAGCTGTTACTCTCACGCTCGCGAGCATAAGCATCAAAGCTCTCTCTGACGTCAGCAGAGTCCTTCTTTTACACTCTCTTAAAGAAAAAATTTTTGAGAATTTTATATTTTGATTTTTAATTTTTAATCAAGTCCTGGTGCCCATGACAGAGTGACCAAAAATTTGACTTGTAAAGTTGATAGTCCCAAGAGTCGACAGATTTAAACTTTCATAACTTTGTCAAATCTAACCCAATTTTCCTGCGGAATGTAATTTTAGCCATGATTTGATCTATAAATTGATTCTACAACTTAAAATAGTTGTTGTCCACAAATCGATTTTGTCGCATATGTTAGCATTTTAGATTAGTGTCCTTCTTTTACACTTTCTATAAGAAAAAAATGTTTGAGAATTTTATATTTTGATTTTTTTTTCATATAAGTAAAAGAAAGTACTTTAATGTTTATTCTGAGGTGTTTCACTTTCTTGTTAAGCTTCATGACATAGTGACCAAAAATTGTACTTGTAAAGTGGAAAGTCCCAAGGGTCGACAGATTTAAATCTACATAGCTTTGTCAAATCTAACCCAATTTTCCTGCAGAATGTAATTTTAGCCATGATTTGATCTATAAATTGATTCTACATTTAAAAAAAATTGTTGCTGTTCAAAAATCGATTTTGTAGCATTTGTTGGAATTTTAGATAAGGGTCCTTCTTTTACACATTCTAAAGAAAAAATTTTGAGAATTTAATATCTCGATTTTTATTTTTAATCAAGTCCTGGTGCTCATATAAGTATAAGAAAGTACTTTAATGTTGATTCTGAGGTGTTTCACTTTCTTGTTAAGCTTCATGACATAGTGACCAAAAATTGTACTTGTAAAGTTGCCAGTCCCAAAGGTCGACAGACTTCAAACTTGCATAACTTTGTCAAATCTAACCCAATTTTCCTGCGAAATGTAATTATAGCCATGATTTATTCTATAAATTGATTCTACAACTTAAAATAGTTGTTGTTCAAAAATCGATTTTGTCGCATTTGTTAGCATTTTAGATTAGGGTCCTTCTTTTACACTTTCTAAACAAAAAAATTTTGAGAATTTAATATTTTGATTTTTCATTTTTAGTCAAGTCCTGGTGTAAGAAAGTACTTCGACAGATTTCAAACTTGCATAACTTTGTCAAATCTAACCCAATTTTCGTGCAGAATAACATTTTAGCCATGATTTGATCTATAAATTGTTTCTACATTTAAAAAAAAATTGTTGCTGTTCAAAAATCGATTTTGTAGTATTTGTTGGAATTTTAGATAAGGGTCCTTCTTTTACACATTCTAAAAGAAAAAGATTTTGAGAATTTAATATTTCGATTTTTCATTATACCCTGGCAGAGGGTATTATATTTTTGTCACGAAATGTGTAACGCATTGAAGGAAGCCTCACAGACCCCATAAAGTATATATATTCTTGATCAGGACGACGAGCTGAGTCGATAAAGCCATGTCCGTCTGTCCGTCTGTCCGTGTGTCCGTCTGTTTCTATGCAAACTAGTCTCTCAGTTTTGAAGCTATCTTGATGAAACTTGGTACAGGTCCGCCTTTTTGCACGCAGTACATATGTCGGAACCGGCCGGATCGGATAACTATATCATATAGCTGCCATAGGAACGATCGGTTCGAAAACAACATTTAGTATGAAAAACTTTTTTCTTTCTCAAGATATCTCAATCTTATACACACATTGTGTGTTTGATTAAGTTTTAAACAGGCTGACCAAATTTTATGTAAATCAGACTACTATATCATACAGCTGCCATAGGAACGATCGGTTCAAAATCAACATTTAGTATGAAAAACTTTTTTGTTTCTTAAGATATCTCAACCAAATATACACATTGTGTGTTTGATTAAGTTCTAAAAAAGCTGACCAAATTTGGTGTAAATTGGACTACTATATCATATAGCTGCCATAGGAACGATCGGTTCGAAAACAACATTTAGTATGAAAAACTATTTTGTCTTTCAAGATATCTCAACCAAATATACACATTGTGTGTTTGAATAAGTTTTAAACAGGCTGACCAAATTTGGTGTAAATCGGACTACTATATCATATAGCTGCCATAGGAACGATCGGTTCGAAAACAACATTTAGTATGAAAAACTTTTTGTTTCTCAATACACATTGTGTGTTTGATTAAGTTTTAAACAGGCTGACTAAATTTGGTTTAAATCAGACTACTATATCATATAGCTGCCATAGGAACGATCGGTTCGAAAACAACATTTAGTATGAAAAACTTTTTTGTTTCTCAAGATATCTCAATCTAATACACGCATTGTGTGTTTGATTAAGTTTTAAACAGGCTGACCAAATTTTATGTAAATCAGACTACTATATCATACAGCTGCCATAGGAACGATCGGTTCGAAAACAACATTTAGTATGAAAAACTTTTTTGTTTCTTAAGATATCTCAACCAAATATACACATTGTGTGTTTGATTAAGTTCTAAAAAAGCTGACCAAATTTGGTGTAAATTGGACTACTATATCATATAGCTGCCATAGGAACGATCGGTTCGAAAACAACAGTTAGTATGAAAAACTTTTTTGTCTTTCAAGATATCTCAACCAAATATACACATTGTGTGTTTGAATAAGTTTTAAGCAGGCTGACCAAATTTGGTGTAAATCGGACTACTATATCATATAGCTGCCATAGGAACGATCGGTTCGAAAACAACATTTAGTATGAAAAACTTTTTTGTTTCTCAATACACATTGTGTGTTTGATTAAGTTTTAAACAGGCTGACTAAATTTGGTTTAAATCAGACTACTATATCATATAGCTGCCATAGGAACGATCGGTTCGAAAACAACATTTAGTATGAAAAACTTTTTTGTCTTTCAAGATATCTCAACCAAATATACACATTGTGTGTTTGAATAAGTTTTAAACAGGCTGACCAAATTTGGTGTAAATCGGACTACTATATCATGTAGCTGCCATAGGAACGATCGGATCGATAACAACATTTAGTATGAAAAACTTTTTTGTTTCTCAATACACATTGTGTGTTTGATTAAGTTTTAAACAGGCTGACCAAATTTGGTGTAAATCGGACTACTATATCATATAGCTGCCATAGGAACGATCGGTTCGAAAACAACATTTAGTATGAAAAACTTTTTTGTTTCTCAAGATATCTCAATCTAATACACGCATTGTGTGTTTGATTAAGTTTTAAACAGGCTGACCAAATTTTATGTAAATCAGACTACTATATCATACAGCTGCCATAGGAACGATCGGTTCAAAATCAACACTTAGTATGAAAAATTTTTTTGTTTCTTAAGATATCTCAACCAAATATACACATTGTGTGTTTGATTAAGTTCTAAAAAAGCTGACCAAATTTGGTGTAAATTGGACTACTATATCATATAGCTGCCATAGGAACGATCGGTTCGAAAACAACATTTAGTATGAAAAACTTTTTTGTTTCTCAAGATATCTCAACCGAATATACACATTGTGTGTTTGAATAAGTATTAAACAGGCTGACCAAATTTGGTTTAAATCGGACTACTATATCATATAGCTGCCATAGGAACGATACCCTTGCAGTGTCCTGTGTAAGCCGACAGATTTTTTACAAAATTTGTTAAATGTTGATTTTTAACCGATCGTTCCTATGGCAGCTATATGATATAGTAGTCCGATTTACACCAAATTTGGTCAGCCTGTTTAAAACTTAATCAAACACACAATGTGTATATTTGGTTGAGATATCTTGAAAGACAAAAAGTTTTTCATACTAAATTTTGTTTTCGAACCGATCGTTCCTATGGCAGCTATATGATATAGTTATCCGATCCGGCCGGTTCCGACATATGTACTGCGTGCAGCAAAAAGAAGGACCTGTACCAAGTTTCATCAAGATAGCTTTAAAACTGAGAGACTAGTTTGCATAGAAACAGACGGAACCATGGACAGACGGACAGACGGACATGGCTATATCGACTCAGCTCGTCGTCCTGATCAAGAATATATATACTTTATGGGGTCTGTGAGGCTTCCTTCAATGCGTTACACATTTCGTGACAAAAATATAATACCCTCTGCAAGGGTATAAAAATAGTTGTTTTTCAAAAATTGATTTAGTCGCATTTGGTGGCATTTTAGATAAGGGTCCTTCTTTTACACTCTCTTAAAGAAAAAAATGTTGGCAATTTATTATCTCGATTTTTATTTTTAATCAAGTTCTGGTGCTCATATAATTAAAAGAAAGTACTTTAATGTTGATTCTGAGGTGTTTCACTTTCTTGTTAAGCTTCATGACAGAGTGACCAAAAATTGTACTTGTAAAGTTGAAAGTCCCAAGGGTCGACAGATTTAAACTTACATAACTTTGTCAAATCTAACCCAATTTTCCTGCGAAATGTAATTTTAGCCATGTTTGATCTATAAATTGATTCTACAACTTAAAATAGTTGTTGTTCAAAAATCGATTTTGTCGCATTTGTTAGCATTTTAGATTAGGGTCCTTCTTTTACACTTTCTAAAAGAAAAAAATTTTGAGAATTTAATATTTTGATTTTTCATTTTTAGTCAAGTCCTGGTGTAAGAAAGTACTTCGACAGATTTCAAACTTGCATAACTTTGTCAAATCTAACCCAATTTTCGTGCGGAATGTCATGTTAGCCATGATATGATCTATAAATTGAATTTATATTTAAAAAATTGTTTTTGTTCAAAAATCGATTTTGTCGCATTTGTTAGCATTTTAGATTAAAAAATTTTTGAGAATTTAATATTTTGATTTTTCATTTTTAGTCAAGTCCTGGTGTAAGAAAGTACTTCGACAGATTTCAAACTTGCATAACTTTGTCAAATCTAACCCAACTTTCGTGCAGAATGTCATTTTAGCCATGATTTGATCTATAAATTGATTCTACATTTAAAAAAAATTGTTGCTGTTCAAAAATCGATATTGTAGCATTTGTTGGAATTTTAGATATGGGTCCTTCTTTTACACATTCTAAAGAAAAAGATTGTGAGAATTTAATATTTTGATTTTTCATTTTTAGTTAAGTCCTGGTGCTCATATAAGTCTAAGAAAGTACTTTAAAGTTGATTCTGAGGTGTTTCACTTTCTTGTTAAGCTTCATGACAGAGTGACCAAAAATTGTACTTGTAAAGTTGAAAGTCCCAAGGGTCGACAGATTTAAACTTACATAACTTTGTCAAATCTAACCCAATTTTCCTGCGGAATGTAGTTTTAGCCATGATTTGATCTATAAATTGATTCTACAACTTAAAATAGTTGTTGTCCAAAAATCGATTTTGTCGCATATGTTAGCATTTTAGAAAAGTGTCCTTCTTTTACACTTTCTATAAGAAAAAAATTTTTTTAGAATTTTATATTTTGATTTTTATTTTTAATCAAGTTCTGGTGCTCATATAAGTAAAAGAAAGTACTTTAATGTTGATTCTGAGGTGTTTCACTTTCTTGTTAAGCTTCATGACATAGTGGCCAAAAATTGTACTTGTAAAGTTGCCAGTCCCAAAGGTCGACAGACTTCAAACTTGCATAACTTTGTCAAATCTAACCCAATTTTCCTGCGAAATGTAATTTTAGCCATGATTTGATCTATAAATTGATTCTACAACTTAAAATAGTTGTTGTTCAAAAATCGATTTTGTCGCATTTGTTAGCATTTTAGATTAGGGTCCTTCTTTTACACTTTCTAAAAGAAAAAATTTTGAGAATTTAATATTTTGATTTTTCAATTTTAGTCAAGTCCTGGTGCTCATATAAGTATAGGAAAGTACTTTAAAGTTGATTCTGAGGTGTTTCACTTTCTTGCAAAACATCATGACAGAGTGACCAAAAATTCGAATTGTAAAGTTGCCAGTCCCAAGGGTCGACAGATTTCAAACTTGCATAACTTTGTCAAATTAAACCCGATTTTCGTGCGGAATGTCATTTTAGCCATGATTTGATCTATAAATTTATTATACATTTAAAAATAGTTGTTTTTCAAAAATTGATTTAGTCGCATTTGGTGGCATTTTAGATAAGGGTCCTTCTTTTACACTCTCTTAAAGAAAAAAAATTTGAGAATTTAATATCTCCATTTTTATTTTTAATCAAGTCCTGGTGCTCATATAAGTATAAGAAAGTACTTTAATGTTGATTCTGAGGTGTTTCACTTTCTTGTTAAGCTTCATGACATAGTGACCGAAAATTGTACTTGTAAAGTTGCCAGTCCCAAAGGTCGACAGACTTCAAACTTGCATAACTTTGTCAAATCTAACCCAATTTTTGTGCGGAATGTCATTTTAGCCATGATTTGATCTATATATTGATTCTACATTTAAAAATAGTTGTTTTTAAAAATTGATTTAGTCGCATTTGGTGGCATTTTAGATAAGGGTCCTTCTTTTACACTCTCTTAAAGAAAAATATAGCGCAAGCTAGCTTTGGCGCGCCAAAGTTTGGATACCCTTGCAGTGTCCTGTGTAAGCCGACAGATTTTTTACAAAATTTGTTAAATGTTGATTTTTAACCGATCGTTCCTATGGCAGCTATATGATATAGTAGTCCGATTTAAACCAAATTTGGTCAGCCTGTTTAATACTTATTCAAACACACAATGTGTATATTTGGTTGAGATATCTTGAGAAACAAAAAGTTTTTCATACTAAATGTTGTTTTCGAACCGATCGTTCCTATGGCA
This sequence comes from Drosophila testacea, assembly GCA_035043265.1. Taxonomy (NCBI): domain Eukaryota; kingdom Metazoa; phylum Arthropoda; class Insecta; order Diptera; family Drosophilidae; genus Drosophila; species Drosophila testacea. The sequence goes on from JAWNND010000617.1 coordinate 82,736, forward strand.
GCTATATGATATAATAGTCCGATTTACACCAAATTTGGTCAGCCTGTTTAAAACTTATTCAAACACACAATGTGTATTGAGAAACAAAAAAGTTTTTCATACTAAATGTTGTTTTCGAACCGATCGTTCCTATGACAGCTATATGATATAGTAGTCCGATTTAAACCAAATTTGGTCAGCCTGTTTAATACTTATTCAAACACACAATGTGTATATTTGGTTGAGATATCTTGAGAAACAAAAAAGTTTTTCATACTAAATGTTGTTTTCGAACCGATCGTTCCTATGGCAGCTATATGATATAATAGTCCGATTTACACCAAATTTGGTCAGCCTGTTTAAAACTTAATCAAACACACAATGTGTATTGAGAAACAAAAAAGTTTTTCATACTAAATGTTGTTTTCGAACCGATCGTTCCTATGGCAGCTATATGATATAGTTATCCGATCCGGCCGGTTCCGTCATATGTACTGCGTGCAGCAAAAAGAAGGACCTGTACCAAGTTTCATCAAGATAGCTTCAAAACTGAGAGACTAGTTTGCATAGAAACAGACGGACACACGGACAGACGGACAGACGGACATGGCTATATCGACTCAGCTCGTCGTCCTGATCAAGAATATATATACTTTATGGGGTCTGTGAGGCTTCCTTCAATGCGTTACACATTTCGTGACAAAATATAATACCTCTGCAAGGGTGTAAAAAAATTTTTGTTGTTCAAAAATTGATTTTGTCGCATTTGTTAGCATTTTAGATTAAAAAATTTTTGAAATTTTAATATTTTGATTTTTCATTTTTAGTCAAGTTCTGGGGTAAGAAAGTACTTCGACAGATTTCAAACTTGCATAACTTTGTCAAATCTAACCCAATTTTCGTGCGGAATGTCATGTTAGCCATGATATGATCTATAAATTGATTCTATATTTAAAAAATATAGCGCAAGCTAACTTTGGCGGGCCAAAGTTTGGATACCCTTGCAGTGCCCTGTGTAAGCCGGCAGATTTTTTACAAAATTTGTTAAAGGTTGATTTCGAACCGATTGTTCCTATGGCAGCTATATGATATAGTTATCCGATCCGGTCGGTTCCGACATATGTACTGCGTGCAGCAATAAGACGGACCTGTACCAAGTTTCATCAAGATAGCTTTAAAACTGAGAGACTAGTTTGCATAGAAACAGACGGACAGACAGACGGACAGACGGACATGGCTATATCGACTCAGCTCGTCGCCCTGATCAAGAATATATATACTTTATGGGGTCTGTGAGGCCTCCTTCAATGCGTTACACATTTCGTGACAAAATTATAATACCCTCTGCAAGGGTGTAAAAAATTTTTGTTGTTCAAAAATTGATTTTGTCGCATTTGTTAGCATTTTAGATTAAAAAATTTTTGAGAATTTAATATTTTGATTTTTCATTTTTAGTCAAGTTCTGGGGTAAGAAAGTACTTCGACAGATTTCAAACTTGCATAACTTTGTCAAATCTAACCCAATTTTCGTGCAGAATGTCATTTTAGCCATGATTTGATCTATAAATTGATTTTACATTTAAAAAAAATTGTTGCTGTTCAAAAATCGATTTTGTAGCATTTGTTGGAATTTTAGATAAGGGTCCTTCTTTTACATATTCTAAAGAAAAAGATTTTGAGAATTTAATATTTTGATTTTTCATTTTTAGTTAAGTCCTGGTGCTCATATAAGTCTAAGAAAGTACTTTAAAGTTGATTCTGAGGTGTTTCACTTTCTTGTTAAGCTTCATGACAGAGTGACCAAAAATTGTACTTGTAAAGTTGAAAGTCCCAAGGGTCGACAGATTTAAACTTACATAACTTTGTCAAATCTAACCCAATTTTCCTGCGGAATGTAATTTAAGCCATTATTTGATCTATGTATTGATTCTACATTTAAAAATAGTTGTCTTAAAAATTGATTTAGTCGCATTTGGTGGCATTTTAGATAAGGGTCCTTCTTTTACACTCTCTTAAAGAAAAATATAGCGCAAGCTACCTTTGGCGCGCCAAAGTTTGGATACCCTTGCAGTGCCCTGTGTAAGCCGTCAGATTTCTTACAACATTTGTTGATTTTAAACCGATTGATCCCATGGCAGCTATATGATATAGTAGTCCGATTTTCACCAAATTTGATCAGCCTGTTTAAAACTTAATCAAACACACAATGTGTATATTTGGTTGAGATATTTTGAGAAACAAAAAAGTTTTTCATACTAAATGTTGTTTTCGATCCGATCGTTCCTATGGCAGCTATATGATATAGTAGTCCGATTTACACCAAATTTAGTCAGCCTGTTAGAAACTTAATCAAACACACAATGTGTATATTTGGTTGAGATATTTTGAGAAACAAAAAAGTTTTTCATACTAAATGTTGTTTTCGAACCGATCGTTCCTATGACAGCTATATGATAAAGTAGTCCGATTTACACCAAATTTGGTCAGCCTGTTTAAAACTTAATCAAACACACAATGTGTATTGAGAAACAAAAAAGTTTTTCATACTAAATGTTGTTTTCGATCCGATCGTTCCTATGGCAGCTACATGATATAGTAGTCCGATTTACACCAAATTTGGTCAGCCTGTTCAAAACTTAATCAGACACACAGTGTGTATATTTGGTTAAGATATCTTGAGAAACAAAAAAGTTTTATATACTAATGTTTATTTCCAACCGATCGTTCCTATGGCAGCTATATGATATAGTTATCCGATCCGGCCGGCTCCGACATATGTGCTGCGTGCAGCAATAAGACGGACCTGTACCAAGTTTCATCAAGATAGCTTCAAAACTGAGAGACTAGTTTGCATAGAAACAGACGGACACACGGACAGACGGACATGGCTATATCGTCTCAGCTCGTCGCCCTGATCAAGAATATATATACTTTATGGGGTCTGTGAGGCTTCCTTCAATGCGTTACACATTTCGTGACAAAATTATAATACCCTCTGCAAGGGTATAAAAATGTTGAGAATTTAATATCTCGATTTTTATTTTTAATCAAGTCCTGGTGCTCATATAAGCATAAGAAAGTACTTTTAAGTTGATTCTGAGGTGTTTCACTTTCTTGTTAAGCTTCATGACATAGTGACCAAAAATTGTACTTGTAAAGTTGAAAGTCCCAAGGGTCGACAGATTTAAACCTACATAACTTTGTCAAATCTAACTCAATTTTCCTGCAGAATGTAATTTTAGCCATGATTTGATCTATAAATTGATTCTACATTTAAAAATAGTCATTGTTCAAAAATCGATTTTGTAGCATTTGTTGGAATTTTAGATAAGGGTCCTTCTTTTACATATTCTAAAAGAAAAAGATTTTAAGAATTTAATATTTTGATTTTTTATTTATAGTTAAATCCTGGTGCTCATCTATATATAGGACATCAGGACTCTTTGTCCTGACTGACTGACTCATCACGCTGTAGGCCAAACGGTTCAAGATATTGAGATGAAATTTTCACACAACATAGCTGAGACATAATTATCGTGCAATAAGACGGGATTTTTTGATATCCCCACTGGAAGGGGCTAAAATGGGGGTCAAAGGTCAAAATTGCTAAGTATGACATTTTTTTTGTTTTTTGAGCTATCTTAATGAAACTCACAGAATATGTATTTCTTACTCACTGCTACATCCTGAGAAAATTTGGTCAAGATCGGATTACTATATCATATAGCTGCCATAGGAACAATCAGATGCTTATTAAAACTTTGTATGAAGATCTTTGTTATTTTTTGAGATATTTCAACCAAACTCACAGATCATGAATTTCGTACTCATTGTAACACTCTGTAAAAATTTGGTCAAGATCGGATCACTATATCGTATAGCTGCCATAGGAACAGTGGTTTTTAATGCTATTAATAAACAATCAAAAGAAGATGGACAAGGGGAGGGGGATGGGGAGGAGGGGTGTTACGATTCATTTGTGTTGTGGATTTCAAAATCAATTTTCAGTATATGGCACTGTTACTCGCTCTTGCTGCAATAATCCAATTGCAGCGAAAACTTTAAAACAGCGAGCAGCGAAAATGTTAATTCTCTATATTATATAATGTACTACTTATTACTATTATTTTAAGTCCAATTACAGGGAAAAATTGAATTTACATTTTGTCCCCGAGATTTCAGCGAGCGTAGCGAGCCGGGGTTGGCGAGCGAAGCGAGCAGGGGACAAACCCCCTAGCATTATATAAAGTACTACTTATTACTATTATCTTAAGTCCAACTACAGGGAAAAATTTAATTTACAATTCCCGCTATCTAATTAGAAATGACATAAGGTCTGGCTATAGCTTGAGAAATGTTTCCTATTTTCACTCCACATTTTTCCTCGAGATTTCAGCGAGCGTAGCGAGCCGGGGTTGTCGAGCGAAGCGAGCAGGGGGCAAACCCCCTAGTATTATATAAAGTACTACTTATTACTATTATCTTAAGTCCAACTACAGGGAAAAATTTAATTTACAATTCCCGCTATCTAATTAGAAATGACATAAGGTCTGGCTATAGCTTAGAGAAATGTTTCCTATTTTCACTCCACATTTTTCCTCGCGATTTTAGCGAGCGTAGCGAGCCGAGAGTTGGCGAGCGAAGCGAGCAGGGGCAAACCCCCTAGTATTATATAAAGTACTACTTATTGCTATTATCTTAAGTCCAACTACAGGTAAAAATTGAATTTACAATTCCCGCTATCTAATTAGAAATGACATAAGGTCTGGCTATAGCTTAGAGAAATGTTTCCTATTTTCACTCCACATTTTTCCCCGAGATTTCAGCGAGCGTAGCGAGCAGGGGTTGGCGAGCGAAGCGAGCAGGGAGCAAACCACCTAGTATAAGAAAGTACTTTAAAGTTGATTCTGAGGTGTTTCACTTTCTTGCAAAACTTCATGACAGAGTGACCAAAAATTCGAATTGTGAAGTTAAAAGTACCAAGGGTCGACAGATTTAAACTTACATAACTTTGTCAAATCTAATCCAATTTTCCTGCGGAATGTAATTTTAGCAATGATTTGGTCTATAAAATGATTCTACAACTTAAAATAGTTGTTGTTCAAAAATCGATTTTGTCGCATTTGTTAGCATTTTAGATTAGGGTCCTTCTTTTACACTTTCTAAAAGAAAAAAATTTTGAGAATTTAATATTTTGATTTTTCATTTTTGTCAAGTCCTGGTGCTCATATAAGTATAGGAAAGTACTTTAAAGTTGATTCTGAAGTGTTTCACTTACCTGCAAAACTTCATGACAAAGTGACCAAAAATTTGACTTGTAAAGTTGCCATGCCCAAGGGTCAATAGATTTCAAACTTGCATAACTTTGTCAAATCTAAACCAATTATCCTGCGAAATGTAATTTTAGCCATGATTTGATCTATAAATTAATTCTACAACTTAAAATAGTTGTTGTTCAAAAATCGATTTTGTCACATTTGTTAGCATTTTAGATAAGGGTCCTTCTTTTACACTTTCTAAAAGAAAAAAATTTTGAGAATTTAATATTTTGATTTTTAATTTTTAGTCAAGTCCTGGTGCTTATATAAGTATAGGAAAGTACTTTAAAGTTGATTCTGAGGTGTTTCACTTACTTGCAATACTTCATGACCAAAAATATGACTTGTAAAGTTGCCAGTCCCAAGGGTCGATAGATTTCAAAGGTCGATTTTGTTGCATTTGTTGGCATTTTAGAAAAGGGTCCTTCTTTTACACTCTCTTAAAGAAAAAAATGTTGAGAATTTAATATTTCGATTTTTATTTTTTATCAAGTCCTGGTGCCCATATAAGTATAAGAAAGTACTTTTAAGTTGATTCTGAGGTGTTTCACTTACTTGCAAAACTTCATGACAGAGTAACCAAAAATTTGACTAGTAAAGTTGCCAGTCCCAAGGGTCGATAGATTTCAAAGATCGAGTTTGTTGCATTTGTTGGCATTTTAGATAAGGGTCCTACTTTTACACTCTCTTAAAGAAAATTTGTTTGAAATTTAACATCTTTATTCTCCTTTTTTTATTAAGTTGATTCTGAGGTGTTTCACTTTCTTTCAAAACTTCATGAAAGAGTGACCAAAAATTTGAATTGTAAAGTTGCCAGTCTCAAGGGTCGGTTGCGACTTTCAAAATCAATTTTCAGTATATGGCACTGTTACTCGCTCTTGCCGCAATAATCCAATTGCAGCGAATACTTTAAAACAGCGAGCAGCGAAAATGTAAATTCTCTATCTATCTATATATATAAAACTCTTTGTCCTGACTGACTGAGTCATCACGCTGTAGGCCAAACGGTTCAAGATATTGAGATGAAATTTTTACACAACATAGCTGAGACATAATTATCGTGCAATAAGACGGAATTTTTTGATATTCCCTGGAAGGGGCTAAAATGGGGATCAATGGTTAAAATTGCTTAGTATGAAATTTTGTTTTGTTTTTTGAGCTATCTTAACCAAACTCACAGATTATGTATTTCTTACTCATTTCTACATCCTGAGAAAATTTGGTCAAGATTGGATCACTATACGAGGGGGGGCTGATAAGTAATCGGCCTTACCAAGAGAACAAATTTTTAGCCACCTATAACTATTTTATTCGAATAGTGTTTCCTATTACCCGATTACTGAGGAAGTTTCAGGCGGTTTTATCAACACTGCTAATTTTGGCAGGACTTTAAGCGAGTTGATTTTAGCATTGTCGGTAAAATGAGTAAAATCGAATATCGAGTTGTCATAGGAAATCTTTTTTTTTTAAAGCAAACCAACGAAAATATATAAAATGAGTTAACCGAAGTTTAGGGGGATTCAACTCCATCGTTTTCAACTATTAAATGTTGGACTGCCGAATTCAGGCGCGGCCGAACAATTTTTTTTGACGAGGATCATCCGTGACGTCTCAAAGTGGTAATAAGCCCAAAAATGGTGGATTAAGTCCACGAAATGTTATTGGAAGATTGCCGAATCAAGCTGCAAGAGATTGCTAATGCCCTAAACATTTCTCGTGAACGTGCTGGAAACGTTTAACACAATTTTTTAAATATGAAAAGCTTTCGTCAAAGTGGCTGCCGCGATTGCTGACAATGGAGAACAAACGCAACCGCTTGGACATTGCGAATGACAAATTGGCATTGTTTAACGCAAATAAGGACGAATTTGTGACCGTCGACGAAGCTTGGATACATCACCATATGTTACACCAGATAGTAAAAAACAGTCAAAGCAGTGGATTTCAACAGGAGAAACGGCGCCGAAAAAGGCAAAGTCTGGTTTGTCGGCTAGTAAGGTGAAGGCAACGGTTTTCTGGAACGCCTGAGGTGTAATTCATTAGGATTATCTGGAAAGGGGCAGAACAATTACTGGAGAATACTATTCTAACTTTCGGGACGATTTGATTCTGAACTGAAGAAAAATAGGCCGCATATGGCGCGAAAAAAAGTTCTGTTTCACCAAGACAACGCCCCCGCTCACAAAAGCGTTGAAATTGTGTGAATTAAAATACGAAATTCTCCCCCATCCCCCCAATTCACCAGATTTGGCACCCTGTGACTATTACCTGTTTCCAAACTTTAAAAAATGGCTTGGGACAAAAAAAAAAATTCTATCGAATGAGCAGGTAATCTGTGAAACCAACGCCTATTTTGAGGACCTAGAGCGATACTATTTTATGGAAGGTATAAAGAAATTGGAGTTGGTGTTACGATTCATTACCCAGTCGATCCAGAGGGCACGTACAGACCAAAGTCGCTACGGCCGCAGTACCAAAATTTTACATGAAGTAGGGATCGATCCCTCAGGCTGCAGGCTGTCAGCAGCGCGCTCTGTAGTAAGAATCGTTCGATTCAGGGTGCGAATTTCCTACAGCAGCTTCCGCTACGAGCTCAAACGTTTTGCTGAGTATGGTACTGACTGCGGTTTGCTGAGTTTGCTATAGCCTGGGCAGCATAGTATTCTGCTAGGAAATCTTCTTAGCTGTAAGGGTTGTCAATACGTTTGCTGTACTCTAAGCTTAGAGTCTAGAGTACGCGGTCGGCTACATTAAGTTATGTTGGCAACCCATTTTTTTGTGTATTTCTATCAAAGTGTCTTTTGCGCAGAAGTGCTATTTGAACGCGTGTTGGATGAACAACGCATTTATACATGGGTAAGTCTTAGTTTTTCTTGCATTATATTGTGTAATTCTTTTATACAGGTACATTTTCTTAAAATGGCCATTATATAGGTTAAGTCAAATGCGTTAATAAAATACTGGACCCGCACGAAATGTAAGTATACACAAATTTCTGCAGCAGCCGGAACCCTAGGGAGGGAGAAATGCCAGCCAGAATTCCAAGTGGAATTTCCAAGAATTACAAACTAGAATTTCCCTACAGCAGAAATGGAAACTGAATTTCCTGCAGAATGGGTCTATGATGAGCTCAGGAAAACGTTAGAGTTCGTAACGGAACCTGCCGTAGGGTAGTGTGGATTTCCTACCGAATTACCCCGATCACTCTAATGTAAAACAAATGAGACTTTTACACGAACTTGGAGTGCAATCCTCTGAGTTGGGCTGCGGCAAATTAGTACATTTTTCTGCGGAATATTTCCTTCTGGGTAGTGTTGCGACTTTCAAAATCAATTTTCAGTATATGGCACTGTTACTCGCTCTTGCTGCGTAGTTACATAAGACTAGGATTTTAAGAATAAAGAGCAGTTCAGATTTTGTACTCATTCAGCTTGGTTGTGTCCATTTCAAAGTTGATTCTGAGGTGTTTCACTTTTTTGCAAAACATCATGACAGAGTGACCAAAAATTTGATTTGTAAAGTTGAAAGTCCCAAGGGTCGACAGATTTCAAACTTGAATAACTTTGTCAAATCTAATCCAATTTTCGTGCGGAATGTCATTTTAGCCATGATATGATCTATAAATTTATTCTATATTTGAAGAAAATAGTTGTTGTTCAAAAATCGATTTTGTCGCATTTGTTAGCAGTTTAGATGAGGGTCCTTCCTTTACACTTTCTAAAAGAAAAAGTTTTTGAGAATTTAATATTTTGATTTTTCATTTTTAGTCAAATCCTTGGTGAATGAAAGTACTTCGACAGATTTCAAACTTGCATAACTTTGTCAAATCTAACCCAATTTTCGTGCGGAATGTCATTTTAGCCATGATTTGATCTATATATTGATTCTACATTTATAAAAAGTGGTTGTTCAAAAATAGATAAGGGTCCTTTTTTAGACTCAGTACTTTAAAAAAGTACAAATGGGTCTATTAAGTTTGTGCAAAAAAATGTGCGTAACAGGCAGAAGGAGGCGTGGCAGACCCCGTAAAGTATATATATTCTTGATCAGCATCAACAGCCGAGTCGATATAGCCATGTCCGTCTGTCTGTCTGTCCGTCTGTCTGTCTGTCTGTCTGTCTGTCTGTCCCTTTTTGTGTCGCCTAGATCTCAGAGACCATAATAGCTACAGACACCAAATTTGGCATGTAGGTACATCTATATCTCCCATTGATCGAGTTTGTTTTAGATTTTTGCCACGCCCCTCTCCGCCCCCGGAAATTGAAATACAAAATTTTGAAGTCGAATTGCAGGAGCACCTTTAATGCTAGCGCCTTGATTTTTTGTGCATATGATAAACACTATGGTCCAAGTCTGTTCTGCAAATTTCATTCAAATCAGATATTAATAGCGGAAGTTATTGAACTAACAATGTTACGGGCAAAAGGAAGGAGAAGACACGCTAGCGACCTCTATGTCTTCCTAGTGGCGCCATCTATTGAATGGTACGCAACATTGAAGAACAATCTATAGTGAACGCTTTTCACTCAAAAAGTACTGGGTCTCCTACTGAGCTTGCTCCACTGTAGCTTGCAGCATTTTTAAACACTCACTTAAAGAAAAAATTTTGAAAATTTAAAATTTTTATTTTTTATTTTTAATCAAGTCCTGGTGCCCGTATAAGTACAAGAAAGTACTTTTAAGTTTATTCTGAGGAGTTTCACTTCCTTGCAAAACTTCATGACAGAGTGACCAAAAATTTGACTTGGAAAGTTGCCAGTCCCAAGGGTCTACAGATTTCAAACGTGCACAACTTTGTCAAATTTAACTCGATTTTCGTGCGGAATTTCATTTTAGCCATGATTTGATCTATATATTGATTCTTCAACTTAAAATAGTTGTTATTTAAAAATTGATTTTGTCCCATTTGGTGGCATTTTAGAAAAGGGTTCTACTTTTACACTCTCTTAAAGAAAATTTGTTTAAAATTTAACATCTTAATTCTTCTTTTTTAATTAAGTTCTGTTGCCCATATAAGTATAGGAAAGTACTTAAAAGTTGATTCTGAGGTGTTTCACTTTCTTGCAAAACATCATGACAGAGTGACCAAAAATTCGAATTATAAAGTTGCCAGTCCCAAGGGTCTACAGATTTCAAACGTGCACAACTTTGTCAAATTTAACTCGATTTTCGTGTGGAATGTCATTTAAGCCATGATTTAATCTATAAATTGATTCTTCAACTTAAAATAGTTGTTATTCAAAAATTGATTTTGTCGCATTTGTTTGAATTTTAGATAAGGGTCCTTCTTTTACACTCTCTTAATGAAAAATTTTTGAAAATTTAATATATTGATTTTTCATTTTTAGTCAAGTCCTGGTGCCCATATAAGAATAAGAAAGTACTTTTAAGTTTATTCTGAGGAGTTTCACTTTCTTACAAAACTTCATGACAGAGTGACCAAAAATTAGACTTGTAAAGTTGCCAGTCCCAAGGGTCGACAGATTTCAAACTTGCATAACTTTGTCAAATCTAAACCAATTTTCGTGCGGAATGTAATTTAAGCCATGATTTCATCTGTTTATTAATTCTACATTTTAAAATAGTTGTTTTTAAAAAATTGATTTTGTCGCATTTGGTGGCATTTTAGTTAGGGGTCTTCATTTTAATTAAGTCCTGGTGCCCATATAAGTGTTGGATAGGGGTGTAGCGGGGTAATTAGCAGACCAGATGATTTTAGTATAGGGACACACTGTTGCATCAGCCAGAGTCGCATATCCCTCCATCTCATTTTAGCGTAAGATATCTCTAGCCATCACTCTCTCTCTCATTGTGCCCATGCCTTCAGAGGTTCAAAGTAAAAACAGTCGCTGCGAGAATTTGACAAAACAAGACGTGTTCTCCATTGAGTGCGAAAACCGAAAAGTAAAACTCTGTTCTTTATTAATTAAATACAATATAATTAACTCTTGTGAACTTCACCCAAATAAAATATATAATTTGTAATCCCCTACAAATTATTGGCGGCTCAACCGGGATTAAGTCCAAGACACTAAGAACAATTGTGCGTTAACACATCAGAGAAAAAAATTATCAACGAGGAAGTGTAATTGACAATAAAAACGACGAGGGAGAGATATTCAAGCGAAAAAAAAAACAATTAAAACCGACGAGGGAGTGAATAATACATCGGAAAATACCGCATTTCAGTGGAGTTAAATAAAATTTAACGATTTTAAGAAGTTAAGACATAGAAGCACCATTTTCTTCTTAAAAAGACACCATTCCGTACTTCTGTGTGTGCGTGTGAAGAAGCGGATTCACCGATCGATGTTCTCAAGCGCAACGAATTGACGAAGTAGAGAGAAGCAGCGACAGCGAAGAGAGAGAAGCAGCGGCAGAGAAGAGCCAAACAATTTCGACGACAATTTTGATCGCGAGTAACTAAAATTACGACGACGTGATCACAGGCGACAACGAAGAAATTACCTGCGAGCAGAAAAACGAAGAGGTGATCCTTGCTACAAAGACGCAAGAGACGACGGAGAGCAGCGGTTTGCAAAAGAGACGACGAATTTTGCAAGTGCAGCATCGAGGGAGAAACGGAGAGCGAAAAAACGTAGCAAGCGATGAATTTCGCAAAGGCAGTAACGAAGGCGCAACGGAGCGCGGAAAAGGTTACAAAAGAGATGTCAAATTGTTTTGCAAAGCAGCGACGAAGGCGAGTAAGCAGTGCAAATCAACGAAGGCGAGTAAGCAGTGCACCGCTACGGAGAAAGAAGCATTCTGAAGAAGAAGTCTGGCGAGAGCAAAATCCAATTGGGAGTGGTGAGCAGCTGGGGTGATCTTATATTAAAATTCAAATTTGAACATTTTTGCTTGATTAATTTATTTAACGTAAATTAAAAATATTGTTCCGAACATATTTTAATATCAAATTGTAAGACCATTTGTAAACGGCTTAGACGCATTACAATGGATGCCAGAACGATTCTTGATATGGCTGTGGCTCTGTTGAAGGCCAAGTTAACTGAATTGGGTTTGGAGACAACTGGGAGAAAGAGTGCTTTGCAGGATCGGTTGCTCGATCATTATGGCTTGGATGTGGGCGGAGATGCAGATGAGTACGCTGAAAGCGTTAGTGGTTCATCCGTTTACCAAGAAGTGATTCCCACAGTTAGCTCAAGATTTACATTACGCCATGTTCAAGATAGTATTTCAGGAGTGAAGGGTTGGGTCGAACTAAAAAAAGCATTGGAGGCAGAATTCGGCAAAAAGCTGTGTTCGGCGGAGGTCCAAAAGATTTTGCGACAGAGACAGAAGCAGCCAAAGGAGACATGCATCGAGTATTTATACAGTTTAATGGAGATTAGCAAAACGATTAAACTGGACGAGGAAAGTCTATTGTCGCATTTCGTAGATGGAATACCAGATGGCAAGGTGAGCAAGGCTGGATTGTACCGCGCAAAATCGGTTAAGGAGCTGAAGGACGAAATTTCCATTTACGAGAAGATGAAGGGAAAAGGAAATATTAAGGAAAATTTTAATAAGGAAAGTCATGGTAAGGAGGTGACAGGAAAACAGAATCAGAGTACTGTCCAATGAAAATGCTTTAAGTGCAACAGTGAGGGCCACATTGCTAGGAATTGCAAAAGTGAAGTAGTATGTTACAACTGTAACAAGAAAGGTCACATCTCTAAGCGCTGTGATGAGAAGAAAACACAAATGCCCGTAAAGAAGGAGTCTGCTAATGTTCTGGAAGTTAAAGCTACAAAGGGACTAATCTACAAAAAGCTAGTAGCTGAAGGTGTGACTTTCATAGCGATGATTGATTCGGGATGCGATTTGTGTTTGATGAGGGAGGACATTTTCAAAAGTTTTGATGGCTTGAAGCTTAAAACTGAAATTAATCATCTGAGAGGTATTGGCAAAGGAGAGCTGGTCACGATAGGATGTTTCGAAGTCGATCTTGAGGCAGTTTTACAGTTACCTTTCACGTAGCCAAGCAGCATGAGTTAGAGTACGCCGCGATTGTGGGAAACGATGTACTCCAATCCGTCGACCTAATGTTCAGCTCAAACGGAGTTGAGTTCAAGGCTAAAGAGCGAGAGTTTGCATCATTATTCAATGCAATGAGTGTCAAAGAGATCGTCGAGGAAACGTCTGTTTTAGACAAAATTGACTTGTCTCACCTGGATACGGAGCAAAAGCTAAAGGTAGAGCAGCTAGTTAAAAAGTATAAGCCAGTGAAATCGATTGAATCTCCAGTGAGCATGAAAATCGTATTGGACGATGACGTTTCTGTTTACCAACGCCCAAGACGCACTTCGTACGAGAACAAGTGTTTCATAGAAAAGCAAGTGCAAGAATGGCTTAAAGAAGGAATTGTTGTGCCAAGCTACTCTCAGTACGCATCACCAGTAGTGCTTGTTTCAAAAAGGGACGGATCCAAAAGATTTTGTTGCGATTTCCGCCGACTTAATCAAAAAATCCAGAAAGACAATTTTCCGATGAGTTTGATTGACGACGTTCTCGATAGACTGCAGGGCTCTAACATATTCACAACTCTGGACATGATGAACGGATTTTTTCATGTGCCAATCGACGAAGGATCTAGGAAGTTCACAGCGTTCGTTACGCATAACGGGCAGTATGAATTTACGCACGTACCGTTTGGTATTTCAAACTCTCCTGCTGTGTTTTGCCGATATGTAAATGCCACATTGAGAGAACTTATTCAAAAACAAACTATCGTGGTCTACATGGACGATATTATCGTGCCAAGTAAGGATGCAACCGAGGGGCTTAAATCGTTGGAGAGCGTATTAATCAAGCCGGATCAAGTGGGAGAAAGTACAGATTTTGAAGAGCAAAATTAATTTTCTTGGCTATTCGATTGAAAATGGAGCCATATCACCAACAGATGAGAAGATAAAAGCGGTCATTAGCTTTCCAATCCCTCAAAGCAGACAAGCTTTGCAGCGGTACTTGGGTTTGACGTCATATATGAGGCGCTTTATCAAAGATTATGCTTTAGCAGCAAAACCGTTGAGTGACTTGATACGACAGAAAGGTGACAAAAAGGAAGACCGGAACCTAACGATTACCGAGCAGGGTATAGTTTCCTTCAACTTGTTAAAAGAACTACTTGTATCAGCACCAGTCCTTAAACTGTTCGATCCGCTGGCCGAAACCAAAGTGCATACAGGTGCAAGCAAGTATGGCTTTGGTGGCGTTTTGATGCAGAAAGACTCAGAAGATCAGCAATTTCATCCTGTAGAGTTCAAGAGTAGGAAAACAAACGCTTGTGAGGAGAAGTACAGTTCATACGAGCTTGAAGTTTTAGCAATAGTCAACGCGATGAAGAAGTGAAGAGTGTACCTTCTTGGAAAGCGATTTACCGTAGTTACTGATTGCAACGCCTTTGCAATGACTATTAAAAAAGACGACCTGCCACCAAGAGTTGCCAGATGGGCCATGGCCCTTCAAGAGTTCCAGTTTATAGTGGAGCATAGAGCTGGAACCAAGATAAGGCACGTGGATGCCTTGAGCCGTTTGTCGTGCTTGCTGATCACAGATTCCACAAAGTCACGATTAGTAGAGGCACAGGACAACGACAAGTGGATCAAGGCCGTTAAAGCTGTTTTAACCAGCCACGCCGTTTACGAAGATTATTATTTGCAAAATAATATCTTGTACAAGGACGTAGTAAACGAACTTTTGGTAGTTCCTGACTCGATGGAAGAAGAAATAATCAGCATGGCACATAAGGAGGGTCATTTCGGATACAAAAAGACTCGAGATATTTTGGAGAAGTCTTACTACCCAGGAATTCAGCAAAAGGTAGAGCGGGTAGTCAGAGGATGCGTAGAATGCCTGATCATAGACTCCAAACGAGGAAAAAAGGAGGGGCTACTTTCACCAATCGATAAAGCTCAAAAACCGCTTGGAACCTACCACATTGACCATGTTGGTCCACTTACCGATACAAAGAAGAAGTATAATCACATATTGGCGATTGTGGATGGATTTTCCAAATTCGTTTGGCTTTATCCTACGAAGTCAACGGAAAATGAGGAAGTTTTGGAAAAACTCGAGAAGCAGGCAGCAGTATTCGGCAACCCTCGCCGAAAAGTTACAGACAGAGGAACTGCGTTCACTTCGGGATCATTCAAGGACTATTGCAGTCGCGAAGAAATTCAGTTGCTACACATCACCACAGGCATGCCTAGAGGTAACGGACAGGTAGAAAGAATTCACAAGAACGTAATTCCGATGTTGAGCAAGATGTGTCAAGACAATCCTGGAAATTGGTATCGCCACGTAGACAGAGTGCAACAAATACTGAACGATACTTCACCTCGTACCTCGAAGTAAAGTCCTTTCCAAATTTTGACAGGATTGAAAATGAGAAAGAAAGACGACGAACTCAAGGAAATTTTTGAAGATCTGGACATTGAGGAAATGAACAAAGAGCAGGAGGAGATAAGGAAGAAAGCTCAGGAAAATATAGAGAAAGTCCAGCAAGAAAATAGAAAGAACTTTAATGAAAAGAGGAAGCCTGAAACTGAGTATGCTGTAGGAGATTAGGACACAGTATGGAACTGGAATGAAACTTCGTCCAAAGATTTTTGGGCCATACAAAGTAACAAAGAAGTTTAACCACGGTGGTTATGAAGTTCAGAAGGGAGGAAATCAGTAGGGACCAAAACTTACTACAACAGCAGCCGAGTATATGAAGAAATGGAGTTCATTCAGGGGCGAATGAAGATTCAGGATGGCCGATTGTGGGATAGGGGTGTAGCGGGATAATTATCAGACCAGATGATTTTAGTATATGGACACACTGAGTGTTATTTCACAATATGAACACTATTGCATCAGCCAGAGTCGCATATCCCTCCATCTCATTTTAGCGTAAGATATCTCGAGCCATCACTCTCTCTCTCGTTGTGCCCATGCCTTCAGAGGTTCAAAGTAAAAACAGTCGCTGCGAGAATTTGACAAAACAAGACGTGTTCTCCATTGAGTGCGAAAACCGAAAAGTAAAACTCTGTTCTTTATTAATTAAATACAATAATATTAACTCTTGTGAACTTCACCCAAATAAAATATATAATTTGTCATCCCCTACATAAGTATAAGAAAGAACTTCAAAGTTGGTTCTAAGGAGTTTCACTTTCTTGCAAAACTTCATGACATAGTGACAAAAAATTTGACTTGTAAGTTGCCAGTCCCAAGGGTCGACAGATTTCAGACGTGCATAGCTTAGTCAAATTTAGCCAGATTTCGAGTGGAATGACATTTTATCCATGATTTGATCTATAAATTGATTCTACATTTAAAAAAATTGTGTTTCAGACATCGATTTTGTCGCATTAATTGGAATTTTAGAAAAGGGTCTTACTTTACACTCTCTTAGGAGTCGCTTGACGCTCTTCTCTCCATGCACTTTCCAGGATGCAGTAAGCAGGATAAGCTACCAAATCCACTTAAAGGTGAGATAGCCGTACAAATCGCCCGGTCCAGATGATGTCACTCCCGCTAAACTAATACACGCTGGACCAATAGCCATAAACTGGCTTCAAAGAATCTTCACTGAAGTTTTCAAAATAGGTTACATCCCTGATACATGGAATGCCTCAAAGGTGGTCTTCATTCCAAAAGCCGGAAAGGCATCCCACACTGCTCCGAAGGACTTTAGACCAATAAGTCTATCCTCTTTCATGTTAAAAACCTTTAAACGGCTCCTGGCCCTGCACTTAAGGACCAGCATCCCGTCAACACTCCTCTCCAACAGTCAGCACGCTTACAGAAAGGGCAGATCCACGGAGACAGCCCTGCATTCTGTTATTTTTGCCGTAGAAAAATCACTGTGGCTTAAAGAATACACTCTCATAGCCTTTTTAGATATAGAGGGGGCTTTTAATAATGTTGCTTCGGAGGCCATCACCGGCGCGCTGATAGGTCTGGGGGTCGATAACCGTATAGTGGGATTGATAAATCAGTTGCTCACAAGCAGGGTTATATCATCCTCACTTGGTTCATCCACTCTCACCAGACACATCAGCAGAGGAACTCCCCAAGGGGGGTTCTGTCTCCTCTCCTATGGAACATTGTAGTAAATGAGCTACTCTGTGATATAGAGGGGGGTGGATGCCAGGTGGTTGCCTACGCAGATGACGTCGCCATAATATTTGCGGGTAATACCCCCAAACGCTTTGCGATCTGATGACGACCAAACTTAAAAAGTTGGTCACCTGGGCTGAAAAAAGTGGCTTGGGGATCAACCCCGATAAAACTGAATTGGTTCTCTTCTCCAGGAAATACAAAATCCCACAACTAATACCCCCAAAACTAAAGGAGACTAACCTCTCCTTCAGCGAAAGCGCGAGATACTTAGGTCTAGTCCTGGACAAAAAACTGGACTGGAACCTAAATATCCAAGAGCGAAGCAGGAAAGCAATAGTAGCTCTCTACACTTGTAGGAAAGCTATAGGGCTCAAGTGGGGCATGTCCCCTCACATCGTACACTGGCTATACACAGCGGTAGTCAGACCGATCCTTCTATATGGGATCCTAGTTTAGTGGCCAGCCCTATCAAGACAAACCACAAACAATAAAATAAATAAAATTCAGAGGATGGCAGAGCTTTGCATTACAGGAGCTCTCCGCTCAACCCCAAGCGATGCACTCGATGCAATCCTCAATATAAGGACACTAAAGCAAGTAAGCGTGGAACGCGCCACAATGACAGCAATTCGCTTGAGAGACTCAGGTTACTGGGTTGCCAAGCCCTATGGACACTCTGCTAACTAATAGCAGACACGTCCCCACTAAGACTGACTACTATATGCCAAACGAGCACATAGAGACACCCTTCACAGTACTCATATTAAAAAGGGAAGAATGGGAAAACGATACTCCAGTCCACGCCGGAGCCTTAAATTTCTACACGGACGGATCCAAGCTGGACAGCAGAGTAGGTGGGGGAGTATACTCCCACGAACTGCACCTAAATTTATCGTTCAGGCTTCCTGATCACTGCAGTGTCTTCCAGGCGGAAGTACTAGCTATCAATGAAGCAATAAACAAACTACGAGACTCTCATACTGAGGCAACAGCCATAAATATATACAGTGATAGTCAAGCAGCCCTCAAATCCCTACTAGCCCTGACTACTAAGTCTAGTTCAGTCACAAATTGTCGCAGATCTCTAAACGAGATCGCGGAACAATTCGACGTAAACCTTATATTGGTACCGGGCCACCGAGATATCCAAGGTAATTGTATAGCGAATGAACTCGCTAGGCGAGGCACGACTGATACCCTCCTTCCAGACAAGGAGGGAATCTGTATGCCCCTAGCTACCTGCAAGCTCATCCTCCAAGCCCACTCAATCCACGTTGTCAGCAGGCTCTGGGATAATTATACGACCAGTAGATAAGCAAAGCAGACCTGGCCTAGTATAAGCAAATCCCGCTCTACCAAACTTTGTAAGCTGAGTAGAACGGATTGCTCGGCAGTTATCCGGGCCATCACTGGGCACTGGATGATAGGCATTCACGCACGAAGACTAAACGCCCCTTACAATGACTTCTGCAGAAGTTCCAGAGCACTTCTTCTGTTTCTGTCCGGCCTTAAGTAAAAGAAGACACAAATTTCTGGGAAAGTATTTCCTAAACAACTTAGGGGAACTAGCACTGCTTATCCCGCGAAAAATAAGCAAATTTATCCAGTCGACGGACTGGACCCCTTATTAGATTTGAAATGTCCCAACGTGTTGGCAATCCTTTAGGGAGTGATCCATGGTATCACAATGGGCCCAAATGTGGCCTATGTGTGTCGAACACATCGACAGCCATTACAACCTAACCTAACCTAACCTACACTCTCTTAAAGAAAAAATTTTGAAAATTTAAAATTTTGACTTGCATAGCTTTGTCAAATCTAACATAATTTTCCTGCACAATGTCATTTTAGCCATGATTTGATCTATAAATTGACTCTACAACTAAAAATGGTTGTTGTTCAAAAATCGATTTTGTCGCATTTGTTGGAATTTTAGATAGGGGTCTTCATTTTAATTAAGTCCTGGTGCTCATATAAGTAAAAGAAAGAACTTCAAAGTTGGTTCTGAGGAGTTTCACTTTCTTGCCAAACTTCATGACATAGTGACAAAAAATTTGACTTGTAAGTTGCCAGTCCCAAGGGTCGACAGGTTTCAGACGTGCATAGCTTAGTCAAATTTAGCCAGATTTTCGTGTGGAATGACATTTTATACATGATTTGATCTATAAATTGATTCTACATTTAAAAAAAAAAAGGTTTTTCAAAAATTGATTTTGTCGCATTTGGTGGCATTTTAGATAAGGGTCCTACTTTAACACTCTCTTAACGAAAATTTGTTTAAAATTTAACATCTTAATTCTTCATTATACCCTTGCAGAGGGTATTATAATTTTGTCACGAAATGTGTAACGCATTGAAGGAAGCCTCACAGACCCCATAAAGTATATATATTCTTGATCAGGGACACGAGCTGAGTCGATATAGCCATGTCCGTCTGTCTGTCCGTCTGTCCGTCTGTCTGTCCGTGTGTCCGTCTGTTTCTATGCAAACTAGTCTCTCAGTTTTGAAGCTATCTTGATGAAATTTGGTACAGATCCGTCTTTTGCAGCACGCAGCACATATGTCGGAGCCGGCCGGATCGGATAACTATATCATATAGCTGCCATAGGAACGATCGGTTGGAAATAAACATTTAGTATGAAAAACTTTTTTGTTTCTCAAGATATCTCAACCAAATATATACATTGTGTGTTTGATTAAGTTTTGAACAGGCTGAACAAATTTGGTGTAAATCGGACTACTATATCATATAGCTGCCATAGGAACGATCGGTTCGAAAACAATATTTAGTATGAAAAACTTTTTTGTTTCTCAAAATATCTCAACCAAATATATACATTGTGTGTTTGATTAAGTTCTAAACAGGCTGAACAAATTTGGTGTAAATCGGACTACTATATCATATAGCTGCCATAGGAACGATCGGATCGAAAACAACATTTAGTATGAAAAACTTTTTAGTTTCTCAAAATATCTCAACAAAATATACACATTGTGTATTTGACAAGGTTTTAAACATGCTGATCAAATTTGGTGTAAATCGGACTACTATATCATATAGCTGCCATAGGATCGGTTCAAAATCAACAAAATTTGTAAAAAATCTGACGGCTAACACAGGGCACTGCAAGGGTATCCAAACTTTGGCGCGCCAAAGTTTGCTTGCGCTATATTTTTTAATTAAGTTCTGTTGCCCACATAAGTATAGGAAAGTACTTAAAAGTTGATTCTGAGGTGTTTCATTTTCTTGCAAAACTTCTGTCATGAAGTTTGACCAAAAATTTGACTTGTAAAGTTGCCAGTCCCAAGGGTCGACAGATTTCAGACGTGCATAGCTTAGTCAAATTTAGCCAGATTTCGTGTGGTATAACATTTTATCCATGATTTGATCTATAAATTGATTCTACATTTAAAAAAAATTGTGTTTCAGAACTCGATTTTGTCGCATTAATTGGAATTTTTGAAAAGGGTCTTACTTTTACACTCTCTTAAAGAAAAAATTTTGAAAATTTAAAATTTTGATTTTTTGACAGATTTCAAACTCGCATAGCTTTGTCAAATCTTACATAATTTTCCTGCAGAATGTCATTTTAGCCATGATTTGATCTATAAATTGACTCTACAACTAAAAATGGTTGTTGTTCAAAAATCGATTTTGTCGCATTTGTTGTATTTTATATAGGGGTCTTCATTTTAATTAAGTTCTGTTGCCCACATAAGTATAAGAAAGAACTCCAAAGTTGGTTCTGAGGAGTTTCACTTTCTTGCAAAACTTCATGACAGAGCGACCAAAAATTTGACTTGTAAAGTTGCCAGTCCCAAGGGTCGACAGATTTCAAACGTGCACAACTTTGTCAAATTTAACTCGATTTTCGTGTGGAATGTCATTTTAGCTATGATTTAATCTATAAATTGATTCTACAACTTAAAATAGTTGTTTTTCAAAAATAGATCTTGTCGCATTTGTTTGAATTTTAGATAAGGGTCCTACTTTTACACTCTCTTAAAGAAAATTTGTTTAAAATTTAACGTCTTAATTCTTCTTTTTTAATTAAGCTCTGTTGCCCATATAAGTATAGCAAAGTACTTAAAAGTTGATTCTGAGGTGTTTCACTTTCTTGCAAAACTTCATGACAGAGTGACCAAAAATTAGACTTGTAAATTGGTGGCATTTTACTATAAATAAGGGTTTTACTTTTACACTCTCTTAAAGAAAATTTGTTTAAAATTTAACATCTTAATTCTTCTTTTTTAATTATGTTCTGTTGCCCATATAAGTATAGAAAAGTACTTTAAAGTTGATTCTGAGGTATTTCACTTTCTTGCAAAACATCATGACAGAGTGACCAAAAATTTGACTTGTAAAGTTGCCAGTCTCAAGGGTCGGTTGCGACTTTCAAAATCAATTTTCAGTATATGGCACTGTTACTCGCTCTTGCTGCAATAATCCAATTGCAGCAAAAACTTTAAAACAGCGAGCAGCGAAAATGTAAATTCTCTATCTATCTATATACAATATAAAACTCTTTGTCCTGACTGACTGAGTCATCACGCTGTAGGCCAAACGGTTCAAGATATTGAGATGAAATTTTTACACAACATAGCTGAGACATAATTATCGTGCAATAAGACGGGATTTTTTGATATCCCCACTGGAAGGGGCTAAAATGGGGGTCAAAGGTCAAAATTGCTTAGAATGCAATTTTTTTTGTTTTTTGAGCTATCTTAACCAAACTCACAGATTATGTATTTCCTACTCACTGCTACATCCTGAGAAAATTTGGTCAAGATCGGACCACTGTTACGATTCATTTTCAATTTTCAGTATATGGCACTGTTACTCGCTCTTGCTGCAATAATCCAATTGCAGCGAAAACTTTAAAACAGCGAGTAGCGAATGTAAATTCTCTATATTATATAAAGTACTACTTATTACTATTATCTTAAGTCCAACTACAGGGAAAAATTGAATTTACAATTCCCGCTATCTAATTAGAAATGACATAAGGTCTGGCTATAGCTGTGAGAAATGTTTCCTATTTTCACTCCACATTTTTCCCCGAGATTTCAGCGAGCGTAGCGAGCCGGGGGTTGGCGAGCGAAGCGACCAGGGGCAAACCCTCTAGTATAAGTATAAGAAAGAACTTCAAAGTTGGTTCTGAGGAGTTTCACTTTCTTGCAAAACTTCATGGCAGAGTGACCAAAAATTTGACTTGTTAAGTTGCCAGTCCCAAGGGTCGACAGATTTCAAACGTGCACAACTTTGTTAAATTAACTCGATTTTCGTGTGGAATGTCATTTTAGCCATGATTTAATCTATAAATTGATTCTACATTTAAAAATAGTTGTTTTTCAAAAATCGATTTTTTCGCATTTGTTGGAATTTTAGATAAGGGTCCTTCTTTTACACTTTTTATACCCTTGCAGAGGGTATTATAATTTTGTCACGAAGTTTGTAACGCATTGAAGGAGGCGTGTCAGACCCCATAAAGTATATATATTCTTGATCAGGACGACGAGCTGAGTCGATATAGCCATGTCCGTCTGTCTGTCCGTCGGTCCGTCTGTCCGTCTGTCTGTCTGTTTCTATGCAAACTAGTCTCTCAGTTTTGAAGCTATCTTGATGAAACTTGGTACAGGTCCATCTTTTTACTGCACGCAGTACATATGTCGGAACCGGCCGGATCGGATCACTATATCATATAGCTGCCATAGGAACGATCGGTTCGGAATCAACATTTGGTATGAAAAACTTTTTGTTTCTCAATGTTTCTCTACCAAACTCACAGATTGTGTGCTTGATACAGTTTCATACATTCTTACCAAATTTGGTGAGAATCGGATTACTATATCATATAGCTGCCATAGGAACGATCGGTTCGGAATGAACATTTAGTATGAAAAACTTTTTTGTTTCTCAATGTTTCTCAACCAAACTCACAGATTGTGTGCTTCATACAGTTTCATATATCCTTACCAAATTTGGTGCAAATCAGGTTACTATATCATATAGCTGCCATAGGAACGATCGGTTCGGAATCAACATTTGATATGAAAATCTTTTTTGTTTCTCGAGATATCTCAACGAAAGTCACCAATTTTGACCAAATTTGGTGTAAATCGGACTAATATATCATAAAGCTGCCATAGGAACGATCAGTTCGAAATCAGCATCTAACACTTTTTGTAAAATATCTTACGGCTTATACCGGTCACTGCAAGGGTATTCGAACTTTGGCGTGCCAAAGTTAGCTTGCGCTATATATAGAAAAAATTTTGAAAATTAAAAATTTTGATTTTTCATTTAGTCAAGTCCTGGTGCTCATATAAGTTTAAGAAAGTACTTTAAAGTTGATTCTGAGGTGTTTCACTTTCTTGCAAAGCTTCATGACAGAGTGACCAAAAATTTGACTTGTAAAGTTGCATCTAACACAATTTTCGTGCGGAATGTCATTTTAGCCATAATTTGATCTATAAATTGATTCTATATTTAACAATAGTTGTTTTTCAAAAATTGATTTTGTCGCATTTGGTAGCATTTTAGGTAAGAATCCTACTGTTACACTCTCTTAAAGAAAATTTGTTTGAAATTTAACATCTTAATTCTTCTTTTTTAATTAAGTTCTGCTGCCCATATATGTATAGGAAAGTACTTTAAAGTTGATTCTGAGGTGTTTCACTTTCTTGTAAAACATCATGACAGAGTGACCAAAAATTTGACTTGTAAAGTCTCCATTCCCAAGGGTCGACAGATTTCAAACTTGCATAACTTTGTCAAATCTAAACCAATTTTCGTGCGGGATGTAATTTAAGCCATGATTTGATCTGTTTATTAATTCTATATTTTAAAATAGTTGTTTTTAAAAAAATGATTTTGTCGCATTTGGTAGCATTTTAGGTAAGAATCCTACTGTTACACTCTCTTAAAGAATAGGGGTCTTACATTTTAATTAAGTCCTGGTGCCCATATAAGTATAAGAAAGAACTTCAAAGTTGGTTCTTAGGAGTTGCACTTTCTTGCAAAACTTCATGACAGAGTGACCAAAAATTTGACTTGTAAAGTTGCCAGTCCCAAGGGTCGAAAGATTTCAGACGTGCATAGCTTAGTCAAATTTAGCCAGATTTCGTGCGGAATGACATTTTATCCATGATTTGATCTATAAATTGATTTTACATTAAAAAAAAATTGTGTTTCAGAACTCGATTTTGTCGCATTAATTGGAATTTTAGAAAAGGGTCTTACTTTTACACTCTCTTAAAGAAAAAATTTTGAAAATTAAAAATTTTGATTTTTTGACAGATTTCAAACTTGCATAGCTTTGTCAAATCTAACATAATGTCATTTTAGCCATGATTTGATCTATAAATGGACTCTACAACTTAAAATGGTTGTTGTTCAAAAATCGATTTTGTCGCATTTGTTGGAATTTTAGATAGGGGTCTTCATTTTAATTAAGTCCTGGTGCCCATATAAGTATAAGAAAGAACTCCAAAGTTGGTTCTAAGGAGTTTCACTTTCTTGCAAAACTTCATGACAGAGCGACCAAAAATTTGACTTGTAAAGTTGCCAGTCCCAAGGGTCGACAGATTTCAAACGTGCACAACTTTGTCAAATTTAACTCGATTTTCGTGTGGAATGTCATTTTAGCCATGATTTAATCTATAAATTGATTCTACAACTTAAAAATAGTTGTTTTTCAAAAATCGATCTTGTCGCATTTGTTGGAATTTTAGATCAGGGTCCTTCTTTTACACTCTCTTAATGAAAAGTTTTTGAAAATTTAAAATTTTTATTTTTCATTTTTAGTCAATATCTGGTGCTCATATAAGTATAAGAAAGAACTTTAAAGTTGGTTCTGAGGAGTTTCACTTTCTTGCAAAACTTCATGACAGATTGACCAAAAATTAGACTTGTAAAGTTGCCAGTCCCAAGGGTCGACAGATTTCAAACGTGCACAACTTTGTCAAATTTAACTCGATTTTCGTGTGGAATGTCATTTTAGCTATGATTTAATCTATAAATTGATTCTACAACTTAAAATAGTTGTTGTTAAAAAATCGATCTTGTCGCATTTGTTTGAATTTTAGATCAGGGTCCTTCTTTTACACTCTCTTAATGAAAAGTTTTTGAAAATTTAAAATTTTTATTTTTCATTTTTAGTCAAGATCTGGTGCTCATATAAGTATAAGAAAGAACTTTAAAGTTGGTTCTGAGGAGTTTCACTTTCTTGCAAAACTTCATGACAGAGTGACCAAAAATTAGACTTGTAAAGTTGCCAGTCCCAAGGGTCGACAGATTTCAAACGTGCATAACTTTGTCAAATTTAACCCGATTTTCGTGTGGAATGTCATTTTAGCCATGATTTGATCTATAAATTGATTCTACATTTTAAAATAGTTGTTTTTCAAAAATTGATTTTGTCGCATTTGGTGGCATTTTATATAAGGGTCCTACTTTTACACTCTCTTAAAGAAAATTTGTTTAAAATTTAACATCTTAATTCTTCTTTTTTAATTAAGCTCTGTTGCCCATATAAGTATAGGAAAGTACTTAAAAGTTGATTCTGAGGTGTTTCACTTTCTTGCAAAACTTCATGACAGAGTGACCAAAAATTTGACTTGTAAAGTTGCCAGTCCCAAGGGTCGACAGATTTCAAACGTGCATAACTTTGTCAAATTTAAACCGATTTTCGAGTGGAATGTCATTTTAGCCATGATTTGATCTAGTAAATTGATTCTATAATTTAAAAATAGTTGTTTTTCAAAAATTGATTTTGTCGCATTTGGTGGCATTTTACATAAGGGTCCTACTTTAACACTCTCTTAAAGAAAATTTGTTTAAAATTTAACATTTAATTCTTCTTTTTAGTCAATATCTGGTGCTCATATAAGTATAAGAAAGAACTTTAAAGTTGGTTCTGAGGAGTTTCACTTTCTTGCAAAACTTCATGACAGAGTGACCAAAAATTTGACTTGCAAAGTTGCCAGTCCCAAGGGTCGACAGATTTCAAACGTGCAGAACTTTGTCAAATTTAACCCAATTTTCGTGTGGAATGTCATTTTAGCCATGATTTGATCTATAAATTGATTCTACATTTAAAAATAGTTGTTTTTCAAAAATCGATTTTGTCGCATTTGGTGGCATTTTAGATAAGGGTCCTACTTTTACACTCTCTTAAAGAAAATTTGTTTAAAATTTAACATCTTAATTCTTCTTTTTTAATTAAGCTCTGTTGCCCATATAAGTATAGGAAAGTACTTAAAAGTTGATTTTGAGGTGTTTCACTTTCTTGCAAAACTTCATGACAGAGTGACCAAAAATTTGACTTGTAAAGTTGCCAGTCCCAAGGGTCGACAGATTTCAAACGTGCATAACTTTGTCAAATTTAACCCGATTTTTGTGTGGAATGTCATTTTAGCCATGCACAGTGGGGTAACTAGAGGCCGTATTTGCGAATTAATGTTAAAAACGAAACTCAGAAATCGCAAAAATTTTGATGCCGGCTTAAAATACACTAAATGCCCCTTCATAGTCCGCAAAAAATATTGCTTTATGTTTTGCAGGAGCGACATAATCCCTTCTCAAAGAAAAATCAGTTTTTTCTTCATTTTTAAAAATATACTTCGCCCAACTACCATGCTAATCATAAATAATGATATGCCAATAATATCTTTGATAAACCAACTAATTTCGAATTTTCATACCACGTTCAAATGTGAACGTCTAATATTTTAAAAACTTTTTTTTCGAAAGCTCAAATTTTTACCTATTTCTTGCAGAACTACAGAGAATTCTTAGAAGCCCCGGGTTTCCCCGCTCTAATATTTTTGATAAAAAATTCTTTGGAATATTCACTTTTACATATGTAAAAATAGAGGTGCCCTTTTGTGCTTTTTTTGAGAAAAATGATTAACAGTTTCCTAACCTAAGAAAATACAAATTTTTCACAAATGATTTTAGTTTAAAATTAGATATCTTAGGCAATACTTAAGAAAACTCAAATTGCTTTCTAGTGTATTTTTGGTCACAAAATTCAAATCTGTCATTCTTTTTACTATACCTCGAATATTTGTTGAGATATTTGAATATATATAAGCAATTAATGGACGTTTTGTAAATCAGCTCCTGTGATCAAAAGGCGTAATCAATTAATATAAATTATGGCTTAAAATGTCGTAAATAAAATTAGTAAAGTTAGTAATGCCCAAAACAGGTTAACAGTCAGGCAAAAGCTAGTAAATTGTTACTTTAATGTACAAAATTACAATTAGAATTGACATTCACATCAGACGGGTCGATTCTTCGTAGACAAATACCCATGGTATAGTATGCCTCCCACAAATTTTTTATACATGGACCTGAAATTATAGAGCATGCTTTGCTTCCAATAGGCCAGCTTTCAGAAGAAGCTCAAGAAGCTATAAAATCAGTTTTTTCTTCATTTTTAAAAATATACTTCGCCCAACATACCATGCTAATCATAAATAATGATATGCCAATAATATCTTTGATAAACCAACTAATTTCGAATTTTCATACCACGTTCAAATGTGAACGTCTAATATTTTAAAAACTTTTTTTTCGAAAGCTCAAATTTTTACCTATTTCTTGCAGAACTACAGAGAATTCTTAGAAGCCCCGGGTTTCCCCGCTCTAATATTTTTGATAAAAAATTCTTTGGAATATTCACTTTTACATATGTAAAAATAGAGGTGCCCTTTTGTGCTTTTTTTGAGAAAAATGATTAACAGTTTCCTAACCTAAGAAAATACAAATTTTTCACAAATGATTTTAGTTTAAAATTAGATATCTTAGGCAATACTTAAGAAAACTCAAATTGCTTTCTAGTGTATTTTTGGTCACAAAATTCAAATCTGTCATTCTTTTTACTATACCTCGAATATTTGTTGAGATATTTGAATATATATAAGCAATTAATGGACGTTTTGTAAATCAGCTCCTGTGATCAAAAGGCGTAATCAATTAATATAAATTATGGCTTAAAATGTCGTAAATAAAATTACTAAAGTTAGTAATGCCCAAAACAGGTTAACAGTCAGGCAAAAGCTAGTAAATTGTTACTTTAATGTACAAAATTACAATTAGAATTGACATTCACATCAGACGGGTCGATTCTTCGTAGACAAATACCCATGGTATAGTATGCCTCCCACAAATTTTTTATACATGGACCTGAAATTATAGAGCATGCTTTGCTTCCAATAGGCCAGCTTTCAGAAGAAGCTCAAGAAGCTATAAACAAAAATTTTAAAAGATATCGGGAGCAATTTTCTCGAAACGCTAGCCGCATAAAACAAAATGAGGATGTTTTAACCAGATTATTTATTAGTTCTGATCCAATAATCTCATCTTTATCCAAAATACCCAAAAAATATAGCGCAAGCTAACTTTGGCGCGCCAAAGTTTGAATACCCTTGCAGTGCCCTGTGTTAGCCGTCAGATTTTTTACAAATTTTGTTGTTTTCGAACCGATCGTTCCTATGGCAGCTATATGATATAGTAGTCAGATTTACACCAAATTTGGTCAGCCTTTTTAAAACTTAATCAAACACGCAATGTGTATATTTGGTTGAGATATCTTGAAAAACAAAAAAGTTTTTCATACTAAATGTTTATTTCCAACCGATCGTTCCTATGGCAGCTATATGATATAGTAGTCCGATTTACACCAAATTTGGTCAGCGTGTTTAGAACTTAGTCACACACACAATGTGTATATTTGGTTGAGATATTTTGAGAAACAAAAAAGTTTTTCATACTAAATGTTGTTTTCGAACCGATCGTTCCTATGGCAGCTATATGATATAGTTATCCGATCCGGCCGGTTCCGTCATATGTACTGCGTGCAGCAAAAAGAAGGACCTGTACCAAGTTTCATCAAGATAGCTTCAAAACTGAGAGACTAGTTTGCATAGAAACAGACGGACTGACAGACGGACAGACGGACATGGCTATATCGACTCAGCTCGTCGTCCTGATCAAGAATATATATACTTTATGGGGTCTGTGAGGCTTCCTTCAATGCGTTACACATTTCGTGACAAAAATATAATACCCTCTGCAAGGGTATAAAAAGACCTCAAGAATACCTAAAATGGCACTTGATTTATTGAAGCCCTCAAATAACGCTGATGATACAGTTACAGACACAGACACAGATACAGATACAGATACAAATTCAGATACAAATACAGACACATAAACAGACACAGATTCAGATACAAATACACCTATCATGTAATCCATATCTAAAACTTTATTTGTTTATTATTAAATTAAATGTTTCTTTAAACGACTGACAAATGGTTGTTTATTTTATAAGGTTTAAGTTTGGTTAAAATTAAAAGTCCATGCAAAATTTCCTTCGAATCTATCATAAAATAACAAAAGTACGGAGCTATTTAAATTTCTACTAATCTTTAAAAGGTGTTAAAATAATTAAAATATAACAAAACATTTTTTTTGTTGCTAACTAAGTTTTTAGACCCAGTACTTTAAAAAAGTACAAATGGGTCTATTAAGTTTGTGCAAAAAAAATGTGCGTAACAGGCAGAAGGAGGCGTGGCAGACCCCATAAAATATATATATTCTTGATCAGCATCAACAGCCGAGTCGATATAGCCATGTCCGTCTGTCTGTCTGTCCGTCTGTCTGTCTGTCTGTCTGTCTGTCTGTCTGTCTGTCTGTCCAATTTTGTGTCGCCTAGATCTCAGAGACTATAAGAGCTAGAGAGACCAAATTTGGCATGTAGGTTCATCTATATCTTGCATTGAACGAGTTTGCTTTAGATTTCTGCCACGCCCCTCTCCGCCCCTGGAAATTGAAAAATAAAATTTCAAAGTCGAATTACAAGAGCCCCTTTAATGCTAGCGCCTTGATTATTGGTACTTATAATAAAGACTATGGTTCAAACCTGTCCAGAAAATTTCATTTCAATCGGATGATAAACACGGAAGTTGTTCAACTGACAATGTTACGTTCAAAAGAAAGAAGAAGAGACGCTAGCGACCTCTGTGTTTATTAACTTCGTAGTGGCTCCATCTATTGTTTGGTACGCAACATTGAAGAACAATCTTTGCACTCAAAAAGTACTGGGTCTTCTACTGTCGAGTTTGCTCCACTGTAGCTTACTGCATTTTTTATTTATAAGTTAATATTACTTGATGAGAATAAATTATTGTGGCTACCATATCATGCTCGGTTGATTTGATCTACACTTTTTGCCTCTGTTACCCCACTGTGCCATGATTTGATCTATAAATTGATTCTACATTTAAAAATAGTTGTTTTTCAAAAATTGATTTTGTCGCATTTGGTGGCATTTTAGATAAGGGTCCTACTTTTACACTCTCTTAAAGAAAATTTGTTTAAAATTTAACATCTTAATTCTTCTTTTTTAATTAAGTTCTGTTGCCCATATAAGTATAGGAAAGTACTTAAAAGTTGATTCTGAGGTGTTTCACTTTCTTGCAAAGCTTCATGACAGAGTGACCAAAAATTTGAATTATAAAGTTGCCAGTCCCAAGGGTCGACAGATTTCAAACGTGCACAACTTTGTCAAATTTAACTCGATTTTCGTGTGGAATGTCATTTAAGCCATGATTTAATCTATAAATTGATTCTACAACTTAAAATAGTTGTTTTTCAAAAATTGATTTTGTCGCATTTGTTTGAATTTAAGATAAGGGTCCCTCTTTTACACTCTCATAGTGAAATTTTTTTCAAAATTTAAAATTTTTATTTTTAATTTTTAGTCATGACCTGGTGCTCATATAAGTATAAGAAAGAACCTCAAAGTTGGTTCTGAGGAGTTTCACTTTCTTGCAAAACTTCATGACACAGTGACCAAAAATTTGACTTGTAAAGTTGCCAGTCCCAAGGGTCGACAGATTTCAAACGTCACAACTTTGTCAAATTTAACCCGATTTTCGTGTGGAATGTCATTTTAGCCATGATTTAATCAATAAATTGATTCTACATTTAAAAATAGTTGTTTTTCAAAAATTGATTTTGTCGCATTTGGTGGCATTTTAGATAAGGGTTCTACTTTTACACTCTCTTAAAGAAAATTTGTTTAAAATTTAACATCTTAATTCTTCTTTTTTAATTAGGTTCTGTTGCCCATATAAGTATAGGAAAGTACTTTAACGTTGATTCTGAGGTATTTCACTTTCTTGTAAAACATCATGACAGAGTGACCAAAAATTTGACTTGTAAAGTCTCCAGTCCCAAGGGTCAACAAATTTCAAACTTGCATAACTTTGTCAAATCTAAAACAATTTTCGTGCATGATGTAATTTAAGCCATGATTTGATCTGTTTATTAATTCTATATTTTAAAATAGTTGTTTTAAAAAAATTGATTTTGTCGCATTTGGTGGCATTTTAGATAGGGGTCTTCATTTTAATTAAGTCCTGGTGCCCATATAAGTATAAGAAAGCACTTCAAAGTTGGTAGATAGGGGTCTTCATTTTAATTTAGTCCTGGCGCCCATAAAAGTATAAGAAAGAACTCCAAAGTTGGTTCTGAGCAGTTTCACTTTCTTGCCAAACTTCATGACAGAGTGACCAAAAATTTGACTTGTAAAGTTGCCAGTCCCAAGGGTCGACAGATTTCAAACGTGCACAACTTTGTCAAATTTATATCGATTTTCGTGTGGAATGTCATTTTAGCCATGATTTAATCTATAAATTGATTCTACATTTAAAAATAGTTGTTTTTCAAAAATTGGTTTTGTCGCATTTGGTGGCATTTTACATAAGGGTTCTACTTTTACACTCTCTTAAAGAAAATTTGTTTAAAATTTAACATCTTAATTCTTCTTTTTTAATTAAGTTCTGTTGCCCATATAAGTATAGGAAAGTACTTAAAAGTTGATTCTGAGGTGTTTCACTTTCTTGCAAAACTTCATGACAGAGTGACCAAAAATTTGAATTATAAAGTTGCCAGTCCCAAGGGTCGACAGATTTCAAACGTGCACAACTTTGTCAAATTTTAATCGATTTTCGTGTGGAATGTCATTTTAGCCATGATTTAATCTATAAATTGATTCTACACTTAAAAATAGTTGTTTTTCAAAAATTGGTTTTGTCGCATTTGGTGGCATTTAACATAAGGGTTCTACTTTTACACTCTCTTAAAGAAAATGTGTTTAAAATTTAACATCTTAATTCTTCTTTTTTAATTAAGTTCTGTTGCCCATATAAGTATAGGAAAGTACTTTAAAGTTGATTCTGAGGTGTTTCACTTTCTTGTAATACATCATGACAGAGTGACCAAAAATTTGACTTTTAAAGTCTCCAGTCCCAAGGGTCAAAAAATTTCAAACTTCAGATAGGGGTCTTCATATTAATTAAGTCCTGGTGCCCATATAAGTGTAAGAAAGAACTTCAAAGTTGGTAGATAGGGGTCTTCATGTTAATTAAGTCCTGGTGCCCATATAAGTATAAGAAAGAACTCCAAAGTTGGTTCTGAGCAGTTTCACTTTCTTGCCAAACTTCATGACAGAGTGACCAAAAATTTTACTTGTAAAGTTGCCAGTCCCAAGGGTCGACAGATTTCAAACGTGCACAACTTTGTCAAATTTAACTCGATTTTCGTGTGGAATGTCATTTTAGCTATGATTTAATCTATAAATTGATTCTACAACTTAAAATAGTTGTTTTTCAAAAATAGATCTTGTCGCATTTGTTTGAATTTTAGATAAGGGTCCTACTTTTACACTCTCTTAAAGAAAAAATTTTGAAGATTTTAAACTCTGATTTTTCATTTTAATCAAGTCCTTGTGCCCAAATAAGTATAAGAAAGTACTTTAAAGTTGATTCCGAGGGGTTTGACTTTTTTGTTAAACTTCATGACAGAGTGACCAAAAATTTGACTTGTAAAGTTGCCAGTCCCAAGGGTCGACAGATTTCAATCTTGCATAACTTTGTCAAATCTAAACCAATTTTCGTGCGGAATGTCATTTTAGCCATGATTTGATCTATAAATTGATTCTACAACTTAAAAAAGTTGTTTCTCAAAAATATATTTTGTTGCATTTGTTGGAATTTTAGATAAGGGTCCTTCTTTTACACTTTCTTAAAGAAAAAATTTTGAGAATTTAAAATTTTTATTTTTAATTTTTAGTCATGACCTGGTGCTCATATAAGTATAAGAAAGAACCTCAAAGTTGGTTCTGAGGAGTTTCACTTTCTTGCAAAACTTCATGACAGAGTGACCAAAAATTAGACTTGTAAATTGGTGGCATTTTACTATAAATAAGGGTTTTACTTTTACACTCTCTTAAAGAAAATTTGTTTAAAATTTAACATCTTAATTCTTCTTTTTTAATTAAGCTCTGTTGCCCATATAAGTATAGGAAAGTACTTAAAAGTTGATTCTGAGGTGTTTCACTTTCTTGCAAAACTTCTTGACAGAGTGACCAAAAATTTGACTTGTAAAGTTGCCAGTCCCAAGGGTCGACAGATTTTCGAGTGGAATGTCATTTTAGCCATGATTTGATCTAGAAATTGATTCTACAACTTAAAATAGTTGTTTTTCAAAAATTGATTTTGTCGCATTTGGTAGCATTTTAGATAAGGGTCCTACTTTTAGACTCTCTTAAAGAAAATTTGTTTAAAATTTAACATCTTATTCTTTTTTTTAGACCCAGTTTCATCAAGATAACATAGCTTCAAAACTGAGAGACTAGTTTGCATAGAAACAGACGGACGGACGGAGATGGCTATATCGACACAGCTCGTCGTCCTGATCAAGAATATATATACTTTATGGGGTCTGTGAGGCTTTCTTCAATGCGTTTCACATTTCGTGACAAAAATATTATACCCTCTGGAAGGGTATAAAAATGTTGAGAATTTAATATTTTGATTTTTCAATTTAAATCAAGCCCTAGTGCTCATATAAGTATAAGAAAGTACTTTAAACTTGATTTTGAGGTGTTTCACTTATTTGTAAAGCTTCATGACAGAGTGACCAAAAATTTGACTTGTACAGTTGATAGTCCCAAGGGTCGGCAGATTTAAACTTGCACAACTTTGTCAAGTCTAGCCCAATTTTCGTGCTGAATGTCATTTTAGCCCTGATTTGATCTTTAAATTGATTCTACAACTAAAATAATTATTTTTCAAAAATCGATTTTGTCGCATATGTTGGAATTTTAGAGAATGGTTTTCGTTTACACTCTCTTAAAGAATTTTTTTTAAAAATTTAACATCTAAGTTCTTCTTTTTTAACCAAGTCGTGTTGCCCATATAAGTATAAGAAAGTACTTTAAAGTTGGTTCTGAGGTATTTCACTTTCTTGTAAAACTTCATGACAGAGTGACCAGAAGTTTGACTTGTAAAGTTGTTAGTCCCAAGGGTCGGCAGATTTAAACTTGCACAACTTTGTCAAGTCTAGCCAAATTTTCTTGCTGAATGTCATTTTAGCCATGATTTGATCTATAAATTGATGCTACATTTAAAATAAATGTTGTTCAAAAATCAATTTTTTCGCATTTGTTAGCATTTTAGATTAGGGACCTTCTTTTAAACTTTCTAAAAGAAAAAGATTTTGAAAATTTAAAATTTTGACTTTTCATTTTTAGTCAAGTCCTGGTGCTCATATAAGTATAAGAAAGTACTTTAAAGTTGGTTCTGAGGTGTTTCACTTTCTTGCAAAACTTCATGACAGAGTGACCAAAAATTTGACTTGTAAAGTTGCCAGTCCCAAGGGTCGACAGATTTCATACTTGCATAACTTTGTTAAATCTAGCCCGATTTTCGTGTGGCATGTCATTTTAGCCATGTTTTGCTCTATAAATTGATTCTAAAACTTAAAATAGTAGTTTTTCAAAAATCGATTTTGTCACAGTTGTTGGAATTTTAGAAAGGGGTCTTCTTTTACACTCTCTTAAAGAATTTTTTTTTTAAATTTAACATCAAAATTCTTCTTTTTTAACCAAGTCCTCTTCCCCATATAAGTATAAGAAAGTACTTTAAAGTTGGTTCTGAGGTGTTTCACTTTCTTGCAAAACTTCATGACAGAGTGACCAAAAATTTGACTTGAAAAAGTTGCCAGTCCCAAACTTGGATAACTTCGTTAAATCTCACCCAATTTTCATGCGGAATGTCATTTTAGCCTTGATTTGATCTATAAATTGATTCTAATTTTAAAATTAGTATGTGTTCAAAAATCGATTTTGTCGCATTTGTTAGCATTTTAGATTAGGGTCCTTCTTTTAAACTTTCTAAAAGAAAAAGATTTTGAGAATTTAAAATTTTGACTATTCATTTTTAGTCAAGTCCTGGTGCTCATATAAGTATAAGAAAGTACTTTAAAGTTGGTTCTGAGGTGTTTCACTTTCTTGCAAAACTTCATGACAGAGTGACCAAAAATTTGACTTGTAAAGTTGCCAGTCTCAAGGGTCGACAGATTTCATACTTGCATAACTTTGTTAAATCTAGCCCGATTTTCGTGGGGAATGTCATTTTAGCCATGATTTGATCTATAAATTGATTCTTAATTTAAAAATAGTAGTATTTGTTCAAAAATCGACTTTGTCGCATTTGTTGGAATTTTAGATTAGGGTCCTTCTTTTAAACTTTCTAAAAGAAAAAGATTTTGAGAATTTAAAATTTTGACTTTTCATTTTTAGTCAAGTCCTGGTGCTCATATAAGTATAAGAAAGTACTTTAAAGTTGGTTCTGAGGTGTTTCACTTTCTTGCAAAACATCATGACAGAGTGACCAAAAATTTGACTTGTAAAGTTGCCAGTCCCAAAGGTCGACAGATTTCAAACCTGCATAACTTTGTCAAATTTTTACCCGGTTTTTGGTGTGGATTGTCATTTTAGCCATGATTTCATCTATAAATTGATTCTACATTTAAATATAGCGCAAGCTAACTTTGGCACGCCAAAGTTTGGATACCCTTGCAGTGCCCTGTGTAAGCCGACAGATTTCTTACAAAATTTGTTAAATGTTGATTTTTAACCGATCGTTCCTATGGCAGCTATATGATATAATAGTCCGATTTAAACGAAATTTGGCCAGCCCTGTTTAAAACTTATTCAAACACACAATGTGTATATTTGGTTGAGATATTTTTGGAAACAAAAAAGTTTTTCATACTAAATGTTGTTTTCGAGCCGATCGTTCCTATGGCAGCTATATGATATAGTAGTCCGATTTTGACCAAATTTGGTCAGCTTGTTTAGAACTTAATCAAGCATACAAAATGTATATTTGGTTGAGATATCTTAAGAAACAAAAAAGTTTTTCATACTAAATGTTTATTTCCAACCGATCGTTCTTATGGCAGCTATATGATATAGTTGTCCGATTTAAACCAGATTCGTTAAGGATGTATGAAACTATACCAAACACACAATCTGTGAGTTTGGTTGAGATATCTTGAGAAACAAAAAAGTTTTTCATACTAAATGTTTATTTCCAACCGATCGTTCCTATGGCAGCTATATGATATAGTTATCCGATCCGGCCGGTTCCGACATATGTACTGCGTGCAGCAAAAAGACGGACCTGTACCAAGTTTCATCAAGATAGCTTCAAAACTCTGAGAGACTAGTTTGCATAGAAACAGACGGACAGACAGACAGACGGACAGACGGACATGGCTATATCGACTCAGCTCGTCGCCCTGATCAAGAATATATATACTTTATGGGGTCTGTGAAGCTTCCTTCAATGCGTTACACATTTCGTGACAAAATTATAATACCCTCTGCAAGGGTATAAAAATAGTTGGTTTTCAAAAATTGCTTTTGTCGCATTTGGTGGCATTTTAGATAAGGGTCCTACTATTACACTCTCTGAAAGAAAATTTGTTTAAAATTTAACATCTTAATTCTTTTTTTAGACCCAGTACTTTAAAAAAGTACAATGGGTCTATTACGTTTGTGCAAAAAAAAAATGTGCGTAACAGGCAGAAGGAGGCGTGGCAGACCCCATAAAGTATATATATGTATTCTTAATCAGCATCAACAGCCGAGTCGATATAGCCATGTCCGTCGGTCTGTCCGTCTGTCTGTCTGTCACTTTTATGAGATCCTAGATCTCAGAGACTATAAGAGCTAGAAACACCAAATTTGGCATGTTGGTTAATCTATATCTTGCATTGATCAAGTTTGGTTTAGATTTTTGCCACGCCCCCCTCCGCCCCCGTAAATTGAAAAACAAAATTTTAAAGACGAATTACAAGAGAACCTTTAAGACTAGCGCCTTAATTGTTGGTATATATAATACTCGCTATAGTCCAAACCTGTCCTAAAAGTTTCATTCCAATCGGTTGATAAACGCGGAAGTTATTTAACTAACAATGTTACAGGCAAAAGGAAGAAAAAGAGACGCTAGCGGCCTCAATGTTTATCAAGTGGCGCCATCTATTGATGGTACGCAACATTGAAGAACAAACTTTAGTGAACGCTTTGCACTCAAAAAGTACTGGGTCTCCTACTGTCGAGCTTGCTCCACTGTAGCTTACTGCATTTTTATACCCTTGCAGAGGGTATTATAATTTTGTCACGAAATGTGTAACGCATTGAAGGAAGCCTCACAGGCCCCATAAAGTATATATATTCTTGATCAGGACGACGAGCTGAGTCGATATAGCCATGTCCGTCTGTCCGTCTGTCCGTGTGTCCGTCTGTTTCTATGCAAACTAGTCTCTCAGTTTTGAAGCTATCTTGATGAAACTTGGTACAGGTCCGTCTTTTTGCTGCACGCAGTACATATGTCGGAACCGGCCGGATCGGATAACTATATCATATAGCTGCCATAGGAACGATCGGTTCGGAATCAACATTTGATATGAAAATCTTTTTGTTTCTCGAGATATCTCAACGAAAGTCACCAATTTTGACCAAATTTGGTGTAAATCGGTCTAATATATCATATAGGAACGATCAGTTCGAAATCAGCATCTAACACTTTTTGTAAAATATCTTACGGCTTATACCGGTCACTGCAAGGGTATTCGAACTTTGGCGTGCCAAAGTTACCTTGCGCTATATATAGAAAAAATTTTGAAAATTAAAAATTTTGATTTTTCATTTAGTCAAGTCCTGGTGCTCATATAAGTATAAGAAAGTACTTTATTGCAAAGCTTTATGACAGAGTGACCAAAAATTTGACTTGTAAAGTTGCATCTAACACAATTTTCGTGCGGAATGTCATTTTAGCCATAATTTGATCTATAAATTGATTCTACAACTTTAAATAGTTGTTTTTCAAAAATTGATTTTGTCGCATTTGGTAGCATTTTAGATAAGGGTCCTACTTTTACACTCTCTTAAAGAAAATTTGTTTGAAATTTAACATTTTAATTCTTCTTTATACCCTTGCAGAGGGTATTATAATTTTGTCACGAAATGTGTAACGCATTGAAGGAAGCCTCACAGACCCCATAAAGTATATATATTCTTGATCAGGGCGACGAGCTGAGTCGATATAGCCATGTCCGTCTGTCCGTCTGTCCGTCTGTCCGTCTGTCCGTCTGTTTCTATGCAAACTAGTCTCTCAGTTTTGAAGCTATCTTGATGAAATTTGGTACAGATCCGTCTTTTTGCTGCACGCAGCACATATGTCGGAACCGGCCGGATCGGATCACTATATCATATAGCTGCCATAGGAACGATCGGTTCGAAATCAATATTTAGTAAGAAAAACTTTTTTGTTTCTCAAGATATCTCAACCAAACTAACAGATTGTGTGTTCTATAAAGTTTTATACATCCTTACCAAATTTGGTTCAAATCGGACAAATATATCATATAGCTGCCATAGGAACGATCGGTTGGAAATAAACATTTAGTATGAAAAACTTTTTGTTTCTCAAGATATCTTAACCAAATATACACATTGTGTGTTTGATTAAGTTTTAAACAGGCTGACCAAATTTGGTGTAAATCGGACTACTATATCATATAGCTGCCATAGGAACGATCGGTTCGAAATCAACAAATTTTTTAAAAAATCTGACGTCTTACACAGGGCACTGCAAGGGTATCCAAACTTTGGCGCGCCAAAGTTAGCTTGCGCTATATTTTTTAATTAAGTTCTGTTGCCCATATATGTATAGGAAAGTACTTTAAAGTTGATTCTGAGGCGTTTCACTTTCTTGTAAAACATCATGACAGAATGACCAATAATTTGACTTGTAAAGTCTCCATTCCCAAGGGTCGACAGATTTCAAACTTGCATAACTTTGTCAAATCTAAACCAATTTTCGTGCGGGATGTAATTTAAGCCATGATTTGATCTGTTTATTTGTTCTATATTTTAAAATAGTTGTTTTAAAAAAATGATTTTGTCGCATTTGGTGGCATTTCAGATAGGGGTCTTCATTTTAATTAAGTCCTGGTGCCCATATAAGTATAAGAAAGAACTTCAAAGTTGGTTCTTAGGAGTTGCACTTTCTTGCAAAACTTCATGACAGAGTGACCAAAAATTTGACTTGTAAAGCTGCCAGTCCCAAGGGTCGACAGATTTTCGAGTGGAATATCATTTTAGCCATGATTTGATCTAGAAATTGATTCTTAATTTAAAAATAGTTGTTTTTCAAAAATTGATTTTGTCGCATTTGGTGGCATTTTAGATAAGGGTCCTACTTTTACACTCTCTGAAAGAAAATTTGTTTAAAATTTAACATCTTAATTCTTCTTTTTTAATTAAGTTCTGTTGCCCATTAAAGAAAGTACTTTAAAGTTGATTCTGAGGTGTTTCACTTTCTTGTAAAACATCATGACAGAGTGACCAAAAATTTGACTTGTAAAGTTGCCAGTCCCAAGGGTCGACAGATTTCAAACGTGCATAACTTTGTCAA
>JAWNND010000619.1:0-40979 GCA_035043265.1 Drosophila testacea
AAGATTATATGGAAATCCAATTAAATTCAATTTATTAATTAGAAGACAGTGGTTAACAGAGTCAAATGCTTTACTGAAGTCGGTATAAACAACATCAGTCTGCATTTTATTTTTAAAGCCCTTGATCACTAAAGAGGAAAATTCGAGCAGGTTTGTGGTTGTAGATCTATGTTTCACAAAACCATGTTGGTAAGGTGAAATTATGGAACTACAAAAATGAGTAAGCTGTGAAGTAATAATTTTCTCAAAAAGTTTAGGTGTAGCAGACATTTTTGAAATTGGCCTGTAGTTGTTAACGCAACTCTTAGGGCCACTTTTGTGTAACGGAATGATATGTGATTCCTTCCAAAGAGAAGGGAATGAGCAAGATGCAACAGATAAAGTAAATAGTCTATGTAAAAGTAGATATAAAGAGCCAGCGCAGTACCTAAGTACGCATCCTGGCAACCCGTCGGGGCCTGGGGAGAATACTGGTTTAATTAAATTGAGTTCACATAATACTGATTCTTCAGTGATCAAGGGTTCAGGAATAAAGTTAGTTTTTTGCAAATTATAGGGATAGGATGTACTAGGTGAGTAGCTATTAACAGAGTAAGTAGATTGAAAAAATTCTGCAAATAAATCGGCTGCAGCCTGATCATTTTTTGCCGTCGTATTTTCATATGAAACTGAATGAGGTAATAAAGATGATTTACGTTTAGAATTAACAAAATTATAAAATCGTTTAGGGTCCTGAGCAAACTGAAGCCGGCAACGACCCAAATATTCGTTGTAAAGTTGCAAGTTAAGTGAGTTAAAATTACATTTAGCAATAGAATAACGTGAAAAGTCGACATCATTCCCGGTACGTTTATATTTTTTAAAATATCGCGATTTTAAATTTTTTAGACTTGATAGCTCTCGGGTAAACCATGGGGGCTTATTAGACCTCACTGAGTACCTTCGAGGAACGCATTGATTAAAAAAGATGTTCAAAGTGTCATAAAAAAGACACAGAGCAAATTCTAAGTTATTGCTCGCAAAAAACTGGGACCAGTCATGATTAATAATGAGATTATTTAATTTGTTAAAATCGGCTTTTCTAAAACAGCGAGGTTTAGACGCTGCTTTAGGTAGCACAGTTTGCTCAGGAACAGGAAGATCAAGGTTCATTTCTAACGTAGGGTGAAATGAATCTTCGGGAAGCACGATCGGATCTATTCTACTAACAGCACAAACTGAGGGATCAGATACAAATATTAGGTCCAGAAGACGGT
This sequence comes from Drosophila testacea, assembly GCA_035043265.1. Classification (NCBI taxonomy): domain Eukaryota; kingdom Metazoa; phylum Arthropoda; class Insecta; order Diptera; family Drosophilidae; genus Drosophila; species Drosophila testacea. Next base: position 1,257 of record JAWNND010000619.1, read on the forward strand.
TGTTACAATTACGAATATTGTTTACTTGATAAAGTGAAAGATCTAGGATGCTATTTATATACTCATGAGAACTAGTAGGAACAACCAGATTATCAGCAATAGACCAAGATATATCGGGTAAGTTAAAGTCTCCCAATACACACAAAAAATCTCTATCCGAAAGTTTAGAGGATATTAAACGTATATTAGAAAAGTGTTCAAGATAAACAGAAAGATCCGATTGCGGCGGGATATAGGAGCAGGTTATAAAAATAGAAGTTTGATAAACAGTTAACTTAATTGCAACAAACTCAACATTAGGTAAGCAGCTTAATAATTCCGACGGAAGGTTAGAATCAACTGCGATTAATACGCCGCCACCCACTCGTGACAAACGGTCACATCTATAAGTGGTGTACTTGTTAGTAAATAATGACAAATTAGATATTTCAGGCTTTAACCAAGTTTCAGTGAAGGCAAGAATTTTATAATCAAAAGAGATACTATTTAAATATAGATTAGTTAATTTAGATTTAAGGCCTCTAACATTTTGGTACGCTAACAGGAAAGGAGAATTTAGTTTTTTGAAAGATTCGATGGATCAACTGTAGATAAATTAATTGGTAGCGAGACAGTAGGTCTACTTCTTTTATGAGGAGTAAACTCTTTGACAAGCAAATCATTTGGCCAAAAATTTTTACAACAAATTGTTGGGAATAATTCCGGCGGCACATTCAATTTAAAAGATGATATGTCTCTAGCAAAAGAAAATTTAAATTTATCTACAGCTATAAGAGCACTAGGAAATTTCGATTGTACATACGCTTTTACGTCATCAATATCAATCGAAGTATCCGGATGCAACCTAGAGATAAATATCTGTTTCCTTAAGGGAACAGCTACAAGAGGCTTGGATGCAGGCAAAGAAGGCGGAGGAAATGTGTTAGATATGGAAGGCAAAAGTATATTTGATGATGGACCGGCATCATCATCACTAACTACAATGGAAGGATAAATAGACTTGTTCTATACTATTTTAGGGTGTTTGACAGGTGTATAAATGAAAGAATTCCTTGGAGACAAAGAAGAGACGTCATCCATAGGTGTATTAGTAGGCGACTTTGGAGAAACGTCCAATACCTAAAGGGCACTGAACTGCATCTCCATTGTCTGAAATTCTTCATGCAACATATTAAAACCCTTTCGCAATCTACAGAAATTCTCTCTTGTTTGCCGAACAAATCTGGACATGTCCGCCTCAGCTTCACGACAAGATTCGCAAGACCATTTCAGTCCGCTGTTATTTTCAATAGAATCTCTAATTTTCATCGTGAAGCCGGCACATTTCACATGTAGTACAAATTTGTCACATAACCAGCAAACAATGCATGCAGCATTTGAATCTTGATGGCATTTGCAGTTCTTAATGCAGCATACAAGCATTATGGAGAATTAAGTAGAACCTGAGGAAGGGTATTCGAATCACAACACTACTCAAAAAGAGAGAGAGAGAAAGAACGCAAAAAGAAAAAAGAGGAGAGAACGTTAGTTGAGAGAGAAATTGAAGCGTTAAAGCTGAACTTAAAAACGTACGCGTAGTTGCGAACAAGTACAACGAGTACACAATTTCAAGTACAGTTATTAGGATAGGAGCAAAAAGCGAGAGAGCGTTGAAGAGCGTTGAAGAGCGTAAAAGTTCAAACAACAACAATACTAAACGAAAACGAAATTGTTGCGATTAAGCGTTGATATAATTGTTATTGTTAAACAAACACAAAACACAGCACAAGAACTTAACAATTTTTACTTTTTACACACAGAATTAGTTAAATATTAACTGTTGTTAAACATTAATTAACTAGTTATATTAAATTTAGTTAATAATCGCACAAATTACACAGAGCACAAGAAGAACACGACCGGTCACAATGAAGTTAGGCTGCTATTAATAGATCAAATCATGGCTAAAATGACATTCCACACGAAAATTGGGTTAAATTTGACAAAGTTATGCAAGTTTGAAGTCTGTCGACCCTTGGGACTGGCAACTTTACAAGTCAAATTTTTGGTCACACTGTCATGAAGTTTTGCAAGAAAGTGAAACACCTCAAAATCAACTTTAAAGTATTTTCTTACACTTATATGAGCACCAGGACTTGACTAAAAATGAAAAATCAAAATATTAAATTCTCAAAATTTTTCTTTAAGAGACTGTAAAAGTAGGACCCTTATCTAAAATTCTATCAAATGCGACAAAATCGATTTTTGAACAAGAACTATTTTTAAATGTAAAATTAATTCATAGATCAAATCATGGCTAAATGGGCATTTCGCACGAAAATTGGGATAGATTTGACAAAGTTATGCAAGTTTGAAGTCTGTCGACCCTTGGGACTGGCAACTTTACAAGTCAAATTTTTGGTCACAGTGTCATGAAGTTTTGCAAGAAAGTGAAACACCTCAAAATCAACTTTAAAGTATTTTCTTACACTTATATGAGCACCAGGACTTGACTAAAAATGAAAAATCAAAATATTAAATTCTCAACATTTTTCTTTAAGAGACTGTAAAAGTAGGACCCTTAACTTAAATGCCAACAAATGCGACAAAATCAATTTTTGAGAAACAACTTTCCGCACGAAAATCTGGTTAAATTTGACAAAGTAATACAAGTTTGAAGTCTGTCGACCCTTGGGACAGGCAACTTTACAAGTCAAATTTTTGGTCACACTGTCATGAAGTTTTGCAAGAAAGTGAAACACCTCAAAATCAACTTTAAAGTATTTTCTTACACTTATATGAGCACCAGGACTTGACTAAAAATGAAAAATCAAAATATTAAATTCTCAAAATTTTTCTTTAAGAGACTGTAAAAGTAGGACCCTTATCTAAAATTCTATCAAATGCGACAAAATCGATTTTTGAACAAGAACTATTTTTAAATGTAAAATTAATTCATAGATCAAATCATGGCTAAATGGGCATTTCGCACGAAAATTGGGATAGATTTGACAAAGTTATGCAAGTTTGAAGTCTGTCGACCCTTGGGACTGGCAACTTTACAAGTCAAATTTTTGGTCACACTGTCATGAAGTTTTTCAAGAAACTGAAACATCTCAGAATAAACTTTAAAGTATTTTCTGATACTTAAATGGGCACCAGGACTTGATTAAAGTATAAAAATCAAGATATTAAATTCTCAATATATTTTTTTTAAGAGAGTGTAAAAGTAGGACCCTTATCTAAAATTCATACAAATGCGACAAAATAGATTTTTGAACAACAACTATTTGAAAATGTAGAATCAATTTATAGATCAAATCATAGCTAAAATGACATTCCGCACGAAAATATGGTTAGATATGACAAAGTTATGCAAGTTTGAAATCTGTCGACCCTTGGGACTTGCAACTTGACAAGTCAAATTTTTGGTCACTCTATTATGAAGTTTTGCAAGAAAGTGAAACACCTCAGAATCAACTTTAAAGTATTTTCTTATACTTATATGGGCACCAGGACATGGTTAAAAAAAAAATCAAGATAATAAATTCTAAAAATTTGTTCTCTAAGAGAGTGTAAAAGTAGGACCCTAATCTTAAATGCCAACAAATGAGACAAAATCGATTTTTGAACAACAACTATTTTTAAACCATGTTGGTAAGGTGAAATTATGGAACTACAAAAATGAGTAAGCTGTGAAGTAATAATTTTCTCAAAAAGTTTAGGTGTAGCAGACATTTTTGAAATTGGCCTGTAGTTGTTAACGTAACTCTTAGGGCCACTTTTGTGTAACGGAATGATTCCTTCCAAAGAGAAGGGAATGAGCAAGATGCAACAGATAAAGTAAATAGTCTATGTAAGAGTAGATATAAAGAGCTAGCGCAGTACCTAAGTACGCATCCTGGCAACCCGTCGGGGCCTGGGGAGAATACTGATTTAATTAAATTGAGTTCACATAATACTGAGTCTTCAGTGATCAAGGGTTCAGGAATAAAGTTAGTTTTTTGCAAATTATAGGGATAGGATGTACTAGGAGAGTAGCTATTAACAGAGTAAGTAGATTGAAAAAGTTCTGCAAATAAATCGGCTGCAGCCTGATCATTTTTTGCCGTCGTATTTTCATATGAAACTGAATGAGGTAATAAAGATGATTTACGTTTAGAATTCACAAAATTATAAAATCGTTTAGGGTCCTGAGCAAACTGAAGCCGGCAACGACCCAAATATTCGTTGTAAAGTTGCAAGTTAAGTGAGTTAAAATTACATTTAGCAATAGAATAACGTGAAAAGTCTACATCATTCCCGGATCGTTTATATTTTTTAAAATATCGCGATTTTAAATTTTTTAGACTTGATAGCTCTCGGGTAAACCACTGAGTACCTTCGAGGAACGCATTGATCAAAAAAGATGTTCAAAGTGTCATAAAAAAGACACAGAGCAAATTCTAAGTTATTGCTCGCAAAAAACTGGGACCAGTCATGATTAATAATGAGATTGTTTAATTTGTTAAAATCGGATTTTCTAAAACAGCGAGGTTTAGACGCTGCTTTAGGTAGCACAGTTTGCTCAGGAACAGGAAGATCAAGGTTCATTTCTAACGTAGGGTGAAATGAATCTTCGGGAAGCACGAGCGGATCTATTCTACTAACAGCACAAACTGAAGGATCAGATACAAATATTAGGTCCAGAAGACGGTTGTTACATTTACAAATATTGTTTACTTGATAAAGTGAAAGATCTAGGATGCTATTTAAATACTCATGAGAACTAGTTGGAACAACCAGATTATCAACAATAGACCAAGATATATCGGGTAAGTTAAAGTCTCCCAATACACACAAAAAATCTCTATCCGAAAGTTTAGAGGATATTAAACGTATATTAGAAAAGTGTTCAAGATAAACAGAAAGATCCGATTGCGGCGGGATATAGGAGCAGGTTATAAAAATAGAAGTTTGATAAACAGTTAACTTAATTGCAACAAACTCAACATTAGGTAAGCAGCTTAATAATTCCGACGGAAGGTTAGAATCAACTGCGATTAATACGCCGCCACCCACTCGTGACAAACGGTCACATCTATAAGTGGTGTACTTGTTAGTAAATAATGACAAATTAGATATTTCAGGCTTTAACCAAGTTTCAGTGAAGGCAAGAATTTTATAATCAAAAGAGATACTATTTAAATATAGATTAGTTAATTTAGATTTAAGGCCTCTAACATTTTGGTACGCTAACAGGAAAGGAGAATTTAGTTTTTTGAAAGATTCGATGGATCAACTGTAGATAAATTAATTGGTAGCGAGACAGTAGGTCTACTTCTTTTATGAGGAGTAAACTCTTTGACAAGCAAATCATTTGGCCAAAAATTTTTACAACAAATTGTTGGAAATAATTCCGGCGGCACATTCAATTTAAAAGATGATATGTCTCTAGCAAAAGAAAATTTAAATTTATCTACAGCTATAAGAGCACTAGGAAATTTCGATTGTACATACGCTTTTACGTCATCAATCGAAGTATCCGGATGCAACCTAGAGATAAATATCTGTTTCCTTAAGGGAACAGCTACAAGAGGCTTGGATGCAGGCAAAGAAGGCGGAGGAAATGTGTTAGATATGGAAGGCAAAAGTATATTTGATGATGGACCGGCATCATCATCACTAACTACAATGGAAGGATAAATAGACTTGTTCTATACTATTTTAGGGTGTTTGACAGGTGTATAAATGAAAGAATTCCTTGGAGACAAAGAAGAGACGTCATCCATAGGTGTATTAGTAGGCGACTTTGGAGAAACGTCCAATACCTAAAGGGCACTGAACTGCATCTCCATTGTCTGAAATTCTTCATGCAACATATTAAAACCCTTTCGCAATCTACAGAAATTCTCTCTTGTTTGCCGAACAAATCTGGACATGTCCGCCTCAGCTTCACGACAAGATTCGCAAGACCATTTCAGTCCGCTGTTATTTTCAATAGAATCTCTAATTTTCATCGTGAAGCCGGCACATTTCACATGTAGTACAAATTTGTCACATAACCAGCAAACAATGCATGCAGCATTTGAATCTTGATGGCATTTGCAGTTCTTAATGCAGCATACAAGCATTATGGAGAATTAAGTAGAACCTGAGGAAGGGTATTCGAATCACAACACTACTCAAAAAGAGAGAGAGAGTAAGAACGCAAAAAGAAAAAAAGGAGAGAACGTTAGTTGAGAGAGAAATTGAAGCGTTAAAGCTGAACTTAAAAACGTACGCGTAGTTGCGAACAAGTACAACGAGTACACAATTTCAAGTACAGTTATTAGGATAGGGAGCAAAAAGCGAGAGAGCGTTGAAGAGCGTTGAAGAGCGTAAAAGTTCAAACAACAACAATACTAAACGAAAACGAAATTGTTGCGATTAAGCGTTGATATAATTGTTATTGTTAAACAAACACAAAACACAGCACAAGAACTTAACAATTTTTACTTTTTACACACAGAATTAGTTAAATATTAACTGTTGTTAAACATTAATTAACTAGTTATATTAAATTTAGTTAATAATCGCACAAATTACACAGAGCACAAGAAGAACACGACCGGTCACAATGAAGTTAGGCTGCTATTAATAGATCAAATCATGGCTAAAATGACATTCCACACGAAAATTGGGTTAAATTTGACAAAGTTATGCAAGTTTGAAGTCTGTCGACCCTTGGGACTGGCAACTTTACAAGTCAAATTTTTGGTCACACTGTCATGAAGTTTTGCAAGAAAGTGAAACACCTCAAAATCAACTTTAAAGTATTTTCTTACACTTATATGAGCACCAGGACTTGACTAAAAATGAAAAATCAAAATATTAAATTCTCAAAATTTTTCTTTAAGAGACTGTAAAAGTAGGACCCTTATCTAAAATTCTATCAAATGCGACAAAATCGATTTTTGAACAAGAACTATTTTTAAATGTAAAATTAATTCATAGATCAAATCATGGCTAAATGGGCATTTCGCACGAAAATTGGGATAGATTTGACAAAGTTATGCAAGTTTGAAGTCTGTCGACCCTTGGGACTGGCAACTTTACAAGTCAAATTTTTGGTCACAGTGTCATGAAGTTTTGCAAGAAAGTGAAACACCTCAAAATCAACTTTAAAGTATTTTCTTACACTTATATGAGCACCAGGACTTGACTAAAAATGAAAAATCAAAATATTAAATTCTCAACATTTTTCTTTAAGAGACTGTAAAAGTAGGACCCTTAACTTAAATGCCAACAAATGCGACAAAATCAATTTTTGAGAAACAACTTTCCGCACGAAAATCTGGTTAAATTTGACAAAGTAATACAAGTTTGAAGTCTGTCGACCCTTGGGACAGGCAACTTTACAAGTCAAATTTTTGGTCACACTGTCATGAAGTTTTGCAAGAAAGTGAAACACCTCAAAATCAACTTTAAAGTATTTTCTTACACTTATATGAGCACCAGGACTTGACTAAAAATGAAAAATCAAAATATTAAATTCTCAAAATTTTTCTTTAAGAGACTGTAAAAGTAGGACCCTTATCTAAAATTCTATCAAATGCGACAAAATCGATTTTTGAACAAGAACTATTTTTAAATGTAAAATTAATTCATAGATCAAATCATGGCTAAATGGGCATTTCGCACGAAAATTGGGATAGATTTGACAAAGTTATGCAAGTTTGAAGTCTGTCGACCCTTGGGACTGGCAACTTTACAAGTCAAATTTTTGGTCACACTGTCATGAAGTTTTTCAAGAAACTGAAACATCTCAGAATAAACTTTAAAGTATTTTCTGATACTTAAATGGGCACCAGGACTTGATTAAAGTATAAAAATCAAGATATTAAATTCTCAATATATTTTTTTTTTAAGAGAGTGTAAAAGTAGGACCCTTATCTAAAATTCATACAAATGCGACAAAATAGATTTTTGAACAACAACTATTTGAAAATGTAGAATCAATTTATAGATCAAATCATAGCTAAAATGACATTCCGCACGAAAATATGGTTAGATATGACAAAGTTATGCAAGTTTGAAATCTGTCGACCCTTGGGACTTGCAACTTGACAAGTCAAATTTTTGGTCACTCTATTATGAAGTTTTGCAAGAAAGTGAAACACCTCAGAATCAACTTTAAAGTATTTTCTTATACTTATATGGGCACCAGGACATGGTTAAAAAAAATCAAGATAATAAATTCTAAAAATTTGTTCTCTAAGAGAGTGTAAAAGTAGGACCTAATCTTAAATGCCAACAAATGAGACAAAATCGATTTTTGAACAACAACTATTTTTAAATGTAGAATCAATTTATAGATCAAATCATGGCTAAAATGACATTCCGCAAATTGGGTTAAATTTGACAAAGTAATGCAAATTTGAAATCTGTCGACCCTTGGGACTGGCAACTTTGAAGCTTTGCAAGAAGGTGAAACACCTCAGAATAAACTTTAAAGTACTTTCTTTTACTGATATGATCACTAGGACTTGATTAAAATTAAAAAATCAAAATATTAAATTTTAAAACTATTTTCTTTAAGAGAGTGTAAGAGAAGGACCCTTAACTTAAATGCCAACAAATGCGACAAAATCAATTTTGAGAAACAACTTTCCGCACGAAAATTGGGTTAGATTTGACAAAGTTATACAAGTTTGAAGTCTGTCGACTCTTGGGACTGGCAACTTTACAAGTCAAATTTTTGGTCGCACTGTCATGAAGTTTTTCAAGAAAGTGAAACACCTCAGAATAAACTTTAAAGTAGTTTTTGATACTTATATGGGCACCAAGACTTGATTAAAGTATAAAAATCAAGATATTAAATTCTCAATATTTTTATTTTTAAGACAGTGTAAGAGTAGGACCCTTATCTGAAATTCCAAAAGCGACAAAATCAACTTTTAAAAACAACTATTTTAAAATGTAGAATAAATTCATTGATCAAATCATGGCTAAAATGACATTCCACACGAAAATCGGGTTAGATTTGACAAAGTTATGCAAGTTTGAAATCTGTCGACCCTTGGGACTGGCAACTTTACAAGTCAAATTTTTGGTCAATCTGTCATGAAGTTTTGCAAGAAAGTGAAACACCTCAGAATCAAATTTAAAGAACATTCTTATACTTATATGAGTACCAGGACTTGATTAAAATAAAAAATCTAAATTTAAAATTTTCAAAATTTTTTCTTTAAGAGAGTTTAAAAGAAGGACCCTTATCTAAAATTCCAACAAATGCGACAAAGTCGATTTTTGAAAAACAACTTTTTTAAGATGTAGAATCAATTAATAGATCAAATCATGGCTAAAATGACATTCCACACGAAAATCGGGTTAGATTTGACAAAGTTATGCAAGTTTGAAATCTGTCGACCCTTGGGACTGGCAACTTTACAAGTCAAATTTTTGGTTACTCTGTCATGAAGTTTAACAAGAAAGTGAAACACCTCAAAATAAACTTAAAAGTATTTCCTTATACTTATATGGGCAACAGGACTTGATTAAAATTAAAAATCAAAATTTGAAATTTTCAACATTTTTCTTAAAAGAGTGTAAAAGAAGGACCCTTATCTATAATTCCAACAAATGCGACAAAGTCGATTTTTTAAAAATAACTATTTTAAGATGTAGAATCAATAAATAGATCAAATTATGGCTAAAATAACATTCCACACGAAAATCGGGTTAAATTTGACAAAGTTATGTAAGTTTTAAATCTGTCGACCCTTGGGACTGGCAACTTTACAAGTAAAAATTTTGGTCAATCTGTCATGAAGTTTTGCAAGAAAGTGAAACACCTCAGAATCAACTTTAAAGTATTTTCTTATACTTATATGGGAAACAGGACTTGATTAAAATAAAATATCAAAATTTGAAATTCTCAAATTTTTTTCTTTAAGAGAGTGTAAAAGAAGGACGCTTATTTAAAATTCCAACAAATGCGACAAAATCGAGTTTTGAAAAACAACGATTTTAAGTCGTTGAATCAATTTGTAGATCAAATCATGGCTAAAATGACACTCCGCACGAAAATTGAGTTAGATTTGACAAAGTTATGTCAGTTTTAAAATTGTCGACCCTTGGGACTGGCAACTTTACAAGTCAAATTTTTGGTCAATCTGTCATGAAGTTTTGCAAGAAAGTGAAACACCTCAGAATCAACTTTAAACTACTTTCTTATACTTATATGAGCACCAGGACTTGACTAAAAATGAAAAACCAAAATTATAAATTTTTAAAATTTTTTCTTTAAGTGAGTGTTAAAGAAGGTGTTTCCAACAAATGCGACAAAATCGATTTTTGAAAAACAACGATTTTAAGTATTAGAATCAATTTGTAGATCAAATCATGGCTAAAATGACACTCTGCACGAAAATTGGGTTAGATTTGACAAAGTTATGCAAGTTTGAAATCTGTCGACCCTTGGGACTGACAACTTTACAAGTCCAATTTTTGATCACTCTGTCTTGAAGTTTTACAGGAAAGTGAAACACCTCAGAATCAACTTTAAAGTACTTTCTTATACTTATATGAGCACCAGGACTTGACTAAAAATTAAAAATCAAAATTTTCAAAATTTGTTCTTTAAGAGCGTGTAAAAGATGTACCCTTATCTATAATTCCAACAAATGCGACAAAGTCGATTTTTGGAAAGCAACTATTTTAAGATGTAGAATCAATAAATAGATCAAATCATGGCTAAAATGACATTCCACACGAAAATCGGGTTAGATTTGACAAAGTTATGCAAGTTTGAAATCTGTCGACCCTTGGGACTGGCAACTTTACAAGTCAAATTTTTGGTCAATCTGTCATGAAGTTTTGCAAGAAAGTGAAACACCTCAGAATCAAATTTAAAGTACATTTTTATACTTATATGAGTACCAGGACTTGATTAAAATAAAAAATCTAAATTTAAAATTTTCAAAATTTTTCTTTAAGTGAGTGTAAAAGAAGGTGTTTCCAACAAATGCGATAAAATCGATTTTTGAAAAACAACTTTTTTAAGATGTAGAATCAATTAATAGATCAAATCATGGCTAAAATGACATTCCACACGAAAATCGGGTTAGATTTGACAAAGTTATGCAAGTTTGAAATCTGTCGACCCTTGGGACTGGCAACTTTACAAGTCAAAATTTTGGTTACTCTGTCATGAAGTTTAACAAGAAAGTGAAACACCTCAGAATCAACTTAAAAGTATTTCCTTATACTTATATGGGCAACAGGACTTGATTAAAATTAAATATAGCGCAAACTAACTTTGGCGCGCCAAAGTTTGGATACCCTTGCAGTGCCCCGTGTTAGCCGTCAGATTTCTTACAAAATTTGTTAAATGTTGATTTTGAACCGATCGATCCTATGGCAGCTATATGATATAGTAGTCCGATTTACACCAAATTTGGTCAGCCTGTTTAAAACTTAGTCAAATACAAAATGTGTATATTTGGTTGAGATATTTTGAGAAACAAAAAAGTTTTTCATACTAAATGTTGTTTCCGAACCGATCGTTCCTATGGCAGCTATATGATATAGTAGTCCGACTTACACCAAATTTGGTACCGATGTATAAAACTATACCAAACACACAATCTGTGAGTTTGGTTGAGATATATTAAGAAACAAAAAAGTTTTTCATACTAAATGTTGATTTTAAACCGATCGTTCCTATGGCAGCTATATGATATAGTAGTCCGATTTACACCAAATTTGGTATCGATGTATAAAACTATACCAAACACGAAATCTGTGAGTTTGGTTGAGATATATTGAGAAACAAAAAAGTTTTTCATACTAAATGTTGATTCCGAACCGATCGTTCCTATGGCAGCTATATGATATAGTGATCCGATCCGGCCGGTTCCGACATATGTACTGCGTGCAGTAAAAAGACGGACGTGTACCAAGTTTCATCAAGATAGCTTCAAAACTGAGAGACTAGTTTGCATAGAAACAGACAGACAGACGGACAGACGGACAGACGGACAGACAGACGGACATGGCTATATCGACTCAGCTCATCGCCCTGATCAAGAATATATATACTTTATGGGGTCTGTGAGGCTTCCTTCAATGCGTTACACATTTCGTGACAAAATTATAATACCCTCTGCAAGGGTATAAAAATCAAAATTTGAAATTTTCAAAACTTTTTTTTAAAGAGAGTGTAAAAGAAGGACCCTTATCTAAAATTCCAACAAATGCGACAAAATCGATTTTTTAAAAACAACTATTTTAAGATGTAGAATCAATAAATAGATCAAATCATGGCTAAAATAACATTCCACACGAAAATCGGGTTAAATTTGACAAAGTTATGCACGTTTGAAATCTGTCGACCCTTGGGACTATCAACTTTACAAGTAAAATTTTTGGTTTGAAACACCTCAGAATCAACTTAAAACTATTTTCTTATACTTATATGGGCAACAGGACTTGATTAAAATTAAAAATCAAAATTTGAAATTTTCAAAAATTTTTCTTTAAGAGAGTGTAAAAGAAGGTCCCTTATCTATAATTCCAACAAATGCGACAAAGTCGATTTTTGAAAAGCAACTTTTTAAGATCTAGAATTAATTAATAGATCAAATCATAGCTAAAATGACATTCCAAGCGAAAATCGGGTTAAATTTGACAAAGTTATGCAAGTTTGAAATCTGTCGACCCTTGGGACTGGGAACTTTACAAGTCAAATTTTTGGTCACTCTGTCATTAAGTTTTGCAAGAAAGTGAAACACCTCAGAATCAACTTAAAACTATTTTTTTATACTTATATGGGCAACAGGACTTGACTAAAATTAAAAATCAAAATTTGAAATTTTCAAAATTTTTTCTTTTAGAGAGTGTAAAAGAAGGTCCCTTATCTATAATTCCAACAAATGCGACAAAATCGATTTTTTAAAAACAACTATTTTAAGATGTAGAATCAATAAATAGATCAAATCATGGCTAAAATAACATTCCACACGAAAATCGGGTTAAATTTGACAAAGTTATGCAAGTTTGAAATCTGTCGAGCCTTGGGACTGGCCTTGGGATTTTACAAGTCAAATTTTTGGTTACTCTGTCATTAAGTTTTGCAAGAAAGTGAAACACCTCAGAATCAACTTAAAACTATTTTCTTATACTTATATGGGCAACAGGACTTGATTAAAATTAAAAATCAAATTTTAAAATTTTCAAAATTTTTTCTTAAAGAGAGTGTAAAAGAAGGACCCTTTCTAAAATAACAACAAATGCGACAAAATCGATTTTTTAAAAACAACTATTTTAAGATGTAGAATCAATAAATAGATCAAATCATGGCTAAAATAACATTTCACACGAAAATCGGGTTAAATTTGACAAAGTTATGCAAGTTTGAAATCTGTCGAGCCTTGGGACTGGCCTTGGGACTTTACAAGTCAAATTTTTGGTTACTCTGTCATTAAGTTTTGCAAGAAAGTGAAACACCTCAGAATCAACTTAAAAGTATTTCCTTATACCTATATGGGCAACAGGACTTGATTAAAATGAAAAATCAAAATTTTAAATTTTCAAAATTTTTCTTTAAGAGAGTGTAAAAGAAGGACCCTTATCTAAAATTCCAACAAATGCGACAAAATCGATTTTCTAAAAATAACTATTTTAAGATTTAGAATCAATAAATAGATCAAATCATGGCTAAAATGACATTCCACACGAAAATCGGGTTAGATTTGACAAAGTTATGCAAGTTTGAAATCTGTCGACCCTTGGGACTGGCAACTTTACAAGTCAAATTTTTGGTCACTCTGTAATTAAGTTTTGCAAGAAAGTAAAACACCTCAGAATCAACTTTAAAGTACTTTCTTATACTTATATGAGCAACAGGACTTGATTAAAAATGAAAAATCAAAATTTAAAATTTTCTAAATTTTTTCTTTAAGTGAGTGTAAAAGAAGGTGTTTCCAACAAATGCGACAAACTCGATTTTTGAAAAACAACGATTTTAAGATAGAATCAATTAATAGATCAAATCATGGCTAAAATGACATTCCACACGAAAATCGGGTTAGATTTGACAAAGTTATGCAAGTTTGAAATCTGTCGACCCTTGGGACTGGCAACTTTACAAGTCAAATTTTTGGTCACTCTGTCATGATGTTTTACAGGAAAGTGAAACTCCTCAGAATCAACTTTAAAGTACTTTCTTATACTTATATGGGCAACAGGACTTGACTAAAATTAAAAATCAAAATTTGAAATTTTCAAAATTTTTTCTTTTAGAGAGTGTAAAAGAAGGTCCCTTATCTATAATTCCAACAAATGCGACAAAATCGATTTTTTAAAAACAACTATTTTAAGATGTAGAATCAATAAATAGATCAAATCATGGCTAAAATAACATTCCACACGAAAATCGGGTTAAATTTGACAAAGTTATGCACGTTTGAAATCTGTCGACCCTTGGGACTATCAACTTTACAAGTAAAATTTTTGGTTTGAAACACCTCAGAATCAACTTAAAAGTATTTCCTTATACTTATATGGGCAACAGGACTTGACTAAAATTAAAAATCAAAATTTGAAATTTTCAAAATTTTTTCTTTTAGAGAGTGTAAAAGAAGGTCCCTTATCTATAATTCCAACAAATGCGACAAAATCGATTTTTTAAAAACAACTATTTTAAGATGTAGAATCAATAAATAGATCAAATCATGGCTAAAATAACATTCCACACGAAAATCGGGTTAAATTTGGCAAAGTTATGCAAGTTTGAAATCTGTCGACCCTTGGGACTGGCAACTTTACAAGTCAAATTTTTGGTCACTCTGTCATTAAGTTTTGCAAGAAAGTAAAACACGTCAGAATCAACTTTAAAGTACTTTCTTATACTTATATGGGCAACAGGACTTGATTAAAAATGAAAAATCAAAATTTAAAATTTTCTAAATTTTTTCTTTAAGTGAGTGTAAAAGAAGGTGTTTCCAACAAATGCGACAAACTCGATTTTTGAAAAACAACGATTTTAAGATAGAATCAATTAATAGATCAAATCATGGCTAAAATGACATTCCACACGAAAATCGGGTTAGATTTGACAAAGTTATGCAAGTTTGAAATCTGTCGACCCTTGGGACTGGCAACTTTACAAGTCAAATTTTTGGTCAATTTGTCATGAAGTTTTGCAAGAAAGTGAAACACCTCAGAATCAACTTTAAAGTACTTTCTTATACTTATATGGGCAACAGGACTTGATTTAAAATGAAAAATCAAAATTTAAAATTTTCTAAATTTTTTCTTTAAGAGAGTGTAAAAGAAGGTAACTTATCTAAAATTCCAACAAATGCGACAAAATCGATTTTTGGGAAACAATAATTTTAAGTTTTAGAATCAATTTATAGATGAAATCATGGCTAACATGACATTCCACACGAAAATCGGGTTAAATTTGACAAAGTTAGGCAAGTTTGAAATCTGTCGACCCTTGGGACTGGCAACTTTACAAGTCAAATTTTTGGTCACTCTGTCATGATGTTTTGCAAGAAAGTGAAACACCTTAGAATCAACTTAAAAGTATTTTCTTATTCTTATATGAGTACCAGGACTTGACTAATAATTAAAAATTAAAATTTTTAATTTTCAAAAATTTTTCTTTAAGAGAGTGTAAAAGAAGGTCCCTGTTCTAAAATTCCAACAAAAGCGACAAAATCGATTTTTGAGAAAAAACTATTTTAAGTTGTAGAATCAACTTATAGATCAAATCATGGCTAAAATGACATTCCGCAGGAAAATTGGGTTAGATTTGACAAAGTTATATAAGTTTTAAATCTGTCGACCCTTTGGACTGGCAACTTTACAAATCAAATTTTTGGTCACTTTGTCATGATGTTTTGCAAGAAAGTGAAACACCTCAGAATCAACTTTAAAGTACTTTCTTATACTTATATGAGTACCAGGACTTGATTAAAATAAAATATAAAAATTGGAAATTTTCAACATTTTTCTTTAAGAGAGTGTAAAAGAAGGTCCCTTATCTAAAATTCCAACAAAAGCGACAAAATCGATTTTTGAGAAACAACTATTTCAAGTTGTAGAATCAATTTATATATGAAATCATGGCTTAATTACATTCCACACCGAAATCGGGTTAGATTTGACAAAGTTAGGCAAGTTTGAAATCTGTCCACCCTTGGGACTGGCAACTTTACAAGTCAAATTTTTGGTCAATCTGTCATGAAGTTTTGCAAGAAAGTGAAACACCTCAGAATCAACTTTAAAGTACTTTCTTATACTTATATGAGCACCAGGACTTAATTAAAAATGAAGAATCTAAATATTAAATTCTCAAAATTTTTTCTTTAAGAGAGTGTAAAAGAAGGACCCTTCTCTAAAATTCCAACAAATGCGACAAAATCGATTTTTTAAAAATAACTATTTTAAGATGTAGAATCAATAAATAGATCAAATCATGGCTAAAATAACATTTCACACGAAAATCGGGTTAAATTTGACAAAGTTATGCAAGTTTGAAATCTGTCGAGCCTTGGGACTGGCCTTGGGACTTTACAAGTCAAATTTTTGGTTACTCTGTCATTAAGTTTTGCAAGAAAGTGAAACACCTCAGAATCAACTTAAAAGTATTTCCTTATACTTATATGGGCAACAGGACTTGATTAAAATGAAAAATCTAAATTTTAAAATTTTCAAAATTTTTTCTTAAAGAGAGTGTAAAAGAAGGACCCTTCTCTAAAATTCCAACAAATGCCACAAAATCGATTTTCTAAAAATAACTATTTTAAGATTTAGAATCAATAAATAGATCAAATCATGGCTAAAATGACACTCCGCACGAAAATTGGGTTAGATTTGACAAAGTTATGCAAGTTTGAAATCTGTCGACCCTTGGGACTGGCAACTTTACAAGTCCAATTTTTGATCACTCTGTCTTGAAGTTTTACAGGAGAGTGAAACACCTCAGAATCAACTTTAAAGTACTTTCTTATACTTATATGAGCACCAGGACTTGACTAAAATTAAAAATCAAAATTTTAAATTTTCAAAATTTTTTCTTAAAGAGAGTGTAAAAGAAGGACCCTTATCTAAAATACCAACAAATGCGACAAAATCGATTTTTTAAAAACAACTATTTTAAGATTTAGAATCAATAAATAGATCAAATCATGGCTAAAATGACACTCCGCACGAAAATTGGGTTAGATTTGACAAAGTTATGCAAGTTTGAAATCTGTCGACCCTTGGGACTGGCAACTTTACAAGTCCAATTTTTGGTCACTCTGTCTTGAAGTTTTACAGGAGAGTGAAACACCTCAGAATCAACTTTAAAGTACTTTCTTATACTTATATGAGCACCAGGACTTGACTAAAATAAAAATCAAAATTTAAAATTTTCAAAATTTGTTCTTTAAGAGCGTGTAAAAGATGGACCCTTATCTAAATTCCAACAAATGCGACAAAGTCGATTTTTGAAAAGCAACTATTTGAAGATATAGAATCAATTAATAGATCAAATCATGGCTAAAATGACATTCCACACGAAAATCGGGTTAGATTTGACAAAGTTATGCAAGTTTGAAATCTGTCGACCCTTGGGACTGGCAACTTTACAAGTCAAATTTTTGGTCACTCTGTCATTAAGTTTTGCAAGAAAGTGAAACACCTCAGAATCAACTTTAAAGTACTTTCTTATACTTATATGGGCAACAGGACTTGATTAAAAATGAAAAATCAAAATTTAAAATTTTCATAAATTTTTTCTTTAAGAGAGTGTAAAAGAAGGCCTGATCAAATTCCAACAAATGCGACAAACTCGATTTTTGAAAAACAACGATTTTAAGTAGTAGAAACAATTAATAGATCAAATCATGGCTAAAATGACATTCCACACGAAAATCGGGTTAGATTTGACAAAGTTATGCAAGTTTGAAATCTGTCGACCCTTGGGACTGGCAACTTTACAAGTCAAATTTTTGGTCACTCTGTCATGAAGTTTTGCAAGAAAGTGAAACACCTCAGAATCAACTTTAAAGTACTTTCTTATACTTATATGAGCACCAGGACTTGACTAAAAATGAAAAATCAAAATTTAAATTTTCAAAATTTTTTCTTTAAGAGAGTGTAAAAGAAGGTCCCTTATCTAAAATTCCAACAAATGCGACAAAATCGATTTTTGAAAAACAACTATTTTAAGTTGTAGAATCAATTTATAGATCAAATCATGGCTAAAATGACATTCCGCACGAAAATCTGGGTTAGATTTGACAAAGTTATGCAAGTTTGAAATCTGTCGACCCTTGGGACTGGCAACTTTACAAGTCAAATTTTTGGTCACTCTGTCATGAAGTTTTGCAAGAAAGTGAAACACCTCAGAATCAACTTTAAAGTACTTTATTATACTTATATGGGCAACAGGACTTGATTAAAATAAAATATCAAAATTTGAAATTTTCAAAAATTTTTCTTTAAGAGAGTGTAAAAAAGGACCCTTATCTAAAATTCCAACAAATGCGACAAAATCGATTTTTGAAAAACAACTGATTTTAAGTTGTAGAATCAATTTATAGATCAAATCATGGCTAAAATGACATTCCACACGAAAATCGGGTTAAATTTGACAAAGTTATGCAAGTTTGAAATCTGTCGACCCTTGGGACTGGCAACTTTACAAGTCAAATTTTTGGTCACTCTGTCTTGAAGTTTGCAAGAAAGTGAAACACCTCAGAATCAACTTAAAAGTATTTTATTATACTTATATGGGCAACAGGACTTGATTAAAATAAAATATCAAAATTTAAATTTTCAAAATTTTTTCTTTAAGAGAGTGTAAAAGAAGGACCCTTATCTAAAATTCCAACAAATGCGACAAAATCGATTTTTGAAAAACAACTATTTTAAGTTGTAGAATCAATTTATAGATCAAATCATGGCTAAAATGACATTCCACACGAAAATCGGGTTAGATTTGACAAAGTTATGCAAGTTTGAAATCTGTCGACCCTTGGGACTGGCAACTTTACAAGTCAAATTTTTGGTCACTCTGTCATGATGTTTTGCAAGAAAGTGAAACACCTCAGAATCAACTTAAAAGTATTTTATTATACTTATATGGGCAACAGGACTTGATTAAAATAAAATATCAAAATTTGAAATTTTCAAAATTTTTTCTTTAAGAGAGTGTAAAAGAAGGACCCTTATCTAAAATTCCAACAAATGCGACAAATCGATTTTTGAAAAACAACTATTTTAAGTCGTAGAATCAATTTATAGATCAAATCATGGCTAAAATGACATTCCACACGAAAATCGGGTTAGATTTGACAAAGTTATGCAAGTTTGAAATCTGTCGACCCTTGGGACTGGCAACTTTACAAGTCAAATTTTTGGTCACTCTGTCATGATGTTTTGCAAGAAAGTGAAACACCTCAGAATCAACTTTAAAGTATTTTATTATACTTATATGAGCACCAGGACTTGATTAAAAATGAAAATATCAAAATTTTAAATTTTCAAAATTTTTTCTTTAAGAGAGTGTAAAAGAAGGACCCTTATCTAAAATTCCAACAAATGCGACAAAATCGATTTTTGAAAAACAACGATTTTAAGTTGTAGAATCAATTTATAGATCAAATCATGGCTAAAATGACATTCCACACGAAAATCTGGTTAAATTTGACAAAGTTATGCAAGTTTGAAATCTGTCGACCCTTGGGACTGGCAACTTTACAAGTCAAATTTTTGGTCACTCTGTCTTGAAGTTTTAAAGGAAAGTGAAACACCTCAGAATCAACTTTAAAGTACTTTCTTATACTTATATGAGCACCAGGACTTGACTAAAATGAAAAATCAAAATTTTAAATTTTCAAAATTTTTTCTTTAAGAGAGTGTAAAAGAAGGACCCTTATCTAAAATTCCAACAAATGCGACAAAATCGATTTTTGAAAAACAACGATTTTAAGTCGTAGAATCAATTTGTAGATCAAATCATGGCTAAAATGACATTCCACACGAAAATCGGGTTAGATTTGACAAAGTTATGCAAGTTTGAAATCTGTCGACCCTTGGGACTGGCAACTTTACAAGTCAAATTTTTGGTCACTCTGTCATGAAGTTTTGCAAGGAAAGTGAAACACCTCAGAATCAACTTAAAAGTATTTTATTATACTTATATGGGCAACAGGACTTGATTAAAATAAAAATCAAAATTTGACATTTTCAAAATTTTTTCTTTAAGAGAGTGTAAAAGAAGGACCCTTATCTAAAATTCCAACAAATGCGACAAAATCGATTTTTGAAAAACAACTATTTTAAGTCGTAGAATCAATTTATAGATGAAATCATGGCTAAAATGACATTCCACACGAAAATTGGGTTAAATTTGACAAAGTTATGCAAGTTTGAAATCTGTCGACCCTTGGGACTGGCAACTTTACAAGTCAAATTTTTGGTCACTCTGTCATGAAGTTTTACAAGAAAGTGAAACACCTCAGAATCAACTTTAAAGTACTTTCTTATACTTATATGGGCAACAGGACTTGATTAAAATAAAATATCAAAATTTGAAATTTTCAAAATTTTTCTTTAAGAGAGTGTAAAAGAAGGACCCTTATCTAAAATTCCAACAAATGCGACAAAATCGATTTTTGAAAAACAACGATTTTAAGTCGTAGAATCAATTTATAGATGAAATCATGGCTAAAATGACATTCCACACGAAAATCTGGTTAAATTTGACAAAGTTATGCAAGTTTTAAATCTGTCGACCCTTGGGACTGGCAACTTTACAAGTCAAATTTTTGGTCACTCTGTCTTGAAGTTTTACAGGAAAGTGAAACACCTCAGAATCAACTTTAAAGTACTTTCTTATACTTATATGAGCACCAGGACTTGACTAAAAATGAAAAATCAAAATTTTACATTTTCAAAATTTTTCTTTAAGAGAGTGTAAAAGAAGGACCCTTATCTAAAATTCCAACAAATGCGACAAAATCGATTTTTGAAAAACAACTATTTTAAGTCGTAGAATCAATTTATAGATCAAATCATGGCTAAAATGACATTCCACACGAAAATCGGGTTAGATTTGACAAAGTTATGCAAGTTTGAAATCTGTCGACCCTTGGGACTGGCAACTTTACAAGTCAAATTTTTGGTCAATCTGTCATGAAGTTTTGCAAGAAAGTGAAACACCTCAGAATCAACTTTAAAGTATTTTCTTATACTTATATGGGCAACAGGACTTGATTAAAATAAAATATCAAAATTTTAAATTTTCAAAATTTTTTCTTTAAGAGAGTGTAAAAGAAGGACCCTTATCTAAAATTCCAACAAATGCGACAAAATCGATTTTTGAAAAACAACGATTTTAAGTCGTAGAATCAATTTGTAGATCAAATCATGGCTAAAATGACATTCCACACGAAAATCTGGTTAAATTTGACAAAGTTATGCAAGTTTGAAATCTGTCGACCCTTGGGACTGGCAACTTTACAAGTCAAATTTTTGGTCACTCTGTCTTGAAGTTTTGCAAGGAAAGTGAAACACCTCAGAATCAACTTTAAAGTACTTTCTTATACTTATATGAGCAACAGGACTTGATTAAAATAAAATATCAAAATTTGAAATTTTCAAAATTTTTTCTTTAAGAGAGTGTAAAAAAAGGACCCTTATCTAAAATTCCAACAAATGCGACAAAATCGATTTTTGAAAAACAACTATTTTAAGTCGTAGAATCAATTTATAGATCAAATCATGGCTAAAATGACATTCCACACGAAAATCTGGTTAAATTTGACAAAGTTATGCAAGTTTGAAATCTGTCGACCCTTGGGACTGGCAACTTTACAAGTCAAATTTTTGGTCACTCTGTCATGAAGTTTTGCAAGAAAGTGAAACACCTCAGAATCAACTTTAAAGTATTTTCTTATACTTATATGAGCAACAGGACTTGATTAAAATAAAATATCAAAATTTGAAATTTTCAAAATTTTTTCTTTAAGAGAGTGTAAAAGAAGGACCCTTATCTAAAATTCCAACAAATGCGACAAAATCGATTTTTGAAAAACAACGATTTTAAGTCGTAGAATCAATTTGTAGATAAAATCATGGCTAAAATGACATTCCACACGAAAATCTGGTTAAATTTGACAAAGTTATGCAAGTTTGAAATCTGTCGACCCTTGGGACTGGCAACTTTACAAGTCAAATTTTTGGTCACTCTGTCATGAAGTTTTGCAAGAAAGTGAAACACCTCAGAATCAACTTTAAAGTACTTTCTTATACTTATATGGGCAACAGGACTTGATTAAAATAAAATATCAAAATTTTAAATTTTCAAAATTTTTTCTTTAAGAGAGTGTAAAAGAAGGACCCTTATCTAAAATTCCAACAAATGCGACAAAATCGATTTTTGAAAAACAACTATTTTAAGTCGTAGAATCAATTTATAGATGAAATCATGGCTAAAATGACATTCCACACGAAAATCTGGTTAAATTTGACAAAGTTATGCAAGTTTGAAATCTGTCGACCCTTGGGACTGGCAACTTTACAAGTCAAATTTTTGGTCACTCTGTCATGATGTTTTCAAGGAAAGTGAAACACCTCAGAATCAACTTTAAAGTACTTTCTTATACTTATATGAGCAACAGGACTTGATTAAAATAAAATATCAAAATTTTACATTTTCAAAATTTTTTCTTTAAGAGAGTGTAAAAGAAGGACCCTTATCTAAAATTCCAACAAATGCGACAAAATCGATTTTTGAAAAACAACTATTTTAAGTCGTAGAATCAATTTATAGATGAAATCATGGCTAAAATGACATTCCACACGAAAATCTGGTTAAATTTGACAAAGTTATGCAAGTTTGAAATCTGTCGACCCTTGGGACTGGCAACTTTACAAGTCAAATTTTTGGTCACTCTGTCATGAAGTTTTGCAAGAAAGTGAAACACCTCAGAATCAACTTTAAAGTACTTTCTTATACTTATATGAGCACCAGGACTTGATTAAAATAAAATATCAAAATTTGAAATTTTCAAAATTTTTCTTTAAGAGAGTGTAAAAGAAGGACCCTTATCTAAAATTCCAACAAATGCGACAAAATCGATTTTTGAAAAACAACGATTTTAAGTCGTAGAATCAATTTGTAGATCAAATCATGGCTAAAATGACATTCCACACGAAAATCGGGTTAAATTTGACAAAGTTATGCAAGTTTGAAATCTGTCGACCCTTGGGACTGGCAACTTTACAAGTCAAATTTTTGGTCACTCTGTCTTGAAGTTTTAAAGGAAAGTGAAACACCTCAGAATCAACTTTAAAGTATTTTCTTATACTTATATGAGCAACAGGACTTGATTAAAATAAAATATCAAAATTTAAAATTTTCAAAATTTTTTCTTTAAGAGAGTGTAAAAGAAGGACCCTTATCTAAAATTCCAACAAATGCGACAAAATCGATTTTTGAAAAACAACTATTTTAAGTCGTAGAATCAATTTATAGATGAAATCATGGCTAAAATGACATTCCACACGAAAATCGGGTTAAATTTGACAAAGTTATGCAAGTTTGAAATCTGTCGACCCTTGGGACTGGCAACTTTACAAGTCAAATTTTTGGTCACTCTGTCATGAAGTTTTGCAAGAAAGTGAAACACCTCAGAATCAACTTAAAAGTACTTTCTTATACTTATATGAGCAACAGGACTTGATTAAAATAAAATATCAAAATTTTACATTTTCAAAATTTTTTCTTTAAGAGAGTGTAAAAGAAGGACCCTTATCTAAAATTCCAACAAATGCGACAAAATCGATTTTTGAAAAACAACGATTTTAAGTCGTAGAATCAATTTGTAGATCAAATCATGGCTAAAATGACATTCCACACGAAAATCTGGTTAAATTTGACAAAGTTATGCAAGTTTGAAATCTGTCGACCCTTGGGACTGGCAACTTTACAAGTCAAATTTTTGGTCACTCTGTCTTGAAGTTTTCAAGGAAAGTGAAACACCTCAGAATCAACTTTAAAGTACTTTCTTATACTTATATGGGCAACAGGACTTGATTAAAATAAAATATCAAAATTTGAAATTTTCAAAATTTTTTCTTTAAGAGAGTGTAAAAAAAGGACCCTTATCTAAAATTCCAACAAATGCGACAAAATCGATTTTTGAAAAACAACTATTTTAAGTCGTAGAATCAATTTATAGATCAAATCATGGCTAAAATGACATTCCACACGAAAATCTGGTTAAATTTGACAAAGTTATGCAAGTTTGAAATCTGTCGACCCTTGGGACTGGCAACTTTACAAGTCAAATTTTTGGTCACTCTGTCTTGAAGTTTTACAAGGAAAGTGAAACACCTCAGAATCAACTTTAAAGTACTTTCTTATACTTATATGAGCAACAGGACTTGACTAAAAATGAAAAATCAAAATTTTACATTTTCAAAATTTTTCTTTAAGAGAGTGTAAAAGAAGGACCCTTATCTAAAATTCCAACAAATGCGACAAAATCGATTTTTGAAAAACAACTATTTTAAGTCGTAGAATCAATTTATAGATCAAATCATGGCTAAAATGACATTCCACACGAAAATCGGGTTAGATTTGACAAAGTTATGCAAGTTTGAAATCTGTCGACCCTTGGGACTGGCAACTTTACAAGTCAAATTTTTGGTCACTCTGTCATGAAGTTTTGCAAGAAAGTGAAACACCTCAGAATCAACTTTAAAGTACTTTCTTATACTTATATGAGCACCAGGACTTGATTAAAATGAAAATATCAAAATTTTAAATTTTCAAAATTTTTTCTTTAAGAGAGTGTAAAAGAAGGACCCTTATCTAAAATTCCAACAAATGCGACAAAATCGATTTTTGAAAAACAACGATTTTAAGTCGTAGAATCAATTTATAGATCAAATCATGGCTAAAATGACATTCCACACGAAAATCGGGTTAGATTTGACAAAGTTATGCAAGTTTGAAATCTGTCGACCCTTGGGACTGGCAACTTTACAAGTCAAATTTTTGGTCACTCTGTCATGAAGTTTTGCAAGAAAGTGAAACACCTCAGAATCAACTTTAAAGTACTTTCTTATACTTATATGAGCACCAGGACTTGACTAAAATGAAAATATCAAAATTTGAAATTTTCAAAATTTTTTCTTTAAGAGAGTGTAAAAGAAGGACCCTTATCTAAAATTCCAACAAATGCGACAAAATCGATTTTTGAAAAACAACTATTTTAAGTCGTAGAATCAATTTATAGATCAAATCATGGCTAAAATGACATTCCACACGAAAATCGGGTTAGATTTGACAAAGTTATGCAAGTTTGAAATCTGTCGACCCTTGGGACTGGCAACTTTACAAGTCAAATTTTTGGTCACTCTGTCATGAAGTTTTGCAAGAAAGTGAAACACCTCAGAATCAACTTTAAAGTATTTTCTTATACTTATATGAGCAACAGGACTTGATTAAAATAAAATATCAAAATTTTAAATTTTCAAAATTTTTTCTTTAAGAGAGTGTAAAAGAAGGACCCTTATCTAAAATTCCAACAAATGCGACAAAATCGATTTTTGAAAAACAACGATTTTAAGTCGTAGAATCAATTTATAGATCAAATCATGGCTAAAATGACATTCCACACGAAAATCTGGTTAGATTTGACAAAGTTATGCAAGTTTGAAATCTGTCGACCCTTGGGACTGGCAACTTTACAAGTCAAATTTTTGGTCACTCTGTCTTGAAGTTTTCAAGGAAAGTGAAACACCTCAGAATCAACTTAAAAGTATTTTCTTATACTTATATGGGCAACAGGACTTGATTAAAATAAAATATCAAAATTTGAAATTTTCAAAATTTTTTCTTTAAGAGAGTGTAAAAGAAGGACCCTTATCTAAAATTCCAACAAATGCGACAAAATCGATTTTTGAAAAACAACTATTTTAAGTCGTAGAATCAATTTGTAGATCAAATCATGGCTAAAATGACATTCCACACGAAAATCGGGTTAAATTTGACAAAGTTATGCAAGTTTGAAATCTGTCGACCCTTGGGACTGGCAACTTTACAAGTCAAATTTTTGGTCACTCTGTCATTGAAGTTTTGCAAGAAAGTGAAACACCTCAGAATCAACTTTAAAGTATTTTCTTATACTTATATGAGCAACAGGACTTGACTAAAATAAAATATCAAAATTTTAAATTTTCAAAATTTTTTCTTTAAGAGAGTGTAAAAGAAGGACCCTTATCTAAAATTCCAACAAATGCGACAAAATCGATTTTTGAAAAACAACGATTTTAAGTCGTAGAATCAATTTATAGATGAAATCATGGCTAAAATGACATTCCACACGAAAATCGGGTTAAATTTGACAAAGTTATGCAAGTTTGAAATCTGTCGACCCTTGGGACTGGCAACTTTACAAGTCAAATTTTTGGTCAATCTGTCTTGAAGTTTTGAAAGGAAAGTGAAACACCTCAGAATCAACTTTAAAGTACTTTCTTATACTTATATGAGCAACAGGACTTGATTAAAATAAAATATCAAAATTTAAATTTTCAAAATTTTTTCTTTAAGAGAGTGTAAAAGAAGGACCCTTATCTAAAATTCCAACAAATGCGACAAAATCGATTTTTGAAAAACAACTATTTTAAGTTGTAGAATCAATTTATAGATGAAATCATGGCTAAAATGACATTCCACACGAAAATCTGGTTAAATTTGACAAAGTTATGCAAGTTTGAAATCTGTCGACCCTTGGGACTGGCAACTTTACAAGTCAAATTTTTGGTCACTCTGTCTTGAAGTTTTGCAAGAAAGTGAAACACCTCAGAATCAACTTTAAAGTACTTTCTTATACTTATATGAGCACCAGGACTTGATTAAAATAAAATATCAAAATTTACATTTTCAAAATTTTTTCTTTAAGAGAGTGTAAAAGAAGGACCCTTATCTAAAATTCCAACAAATGCGACAAAATCGATTTTTGAAAAACAACTATTTTAAGTCGTAGAATCAATTTATAGATAAAATCATGGCTAAAATGACATTCCACACGAAAATCGGGTTAGATTTGACAAAGTTATGCAAGTTTGAAATCTGTCGACCCTTGGGACTGGCAACTTTACAAGTCAAATTTTTGGTCACTCTGTCTTGAAGTTTTACAGGAAAGTGAAACACCTCAGAATCAACTTTAAAGTACTTTCTTATACTTATATGAGCACCAGGACTTGATAAAAATAAAATATCAAAATTTTAAATTTTCAAAATTTTTTCTTTAAGAGAGTGTAAAAGAAGGACCCTTATCTAAAATTCCAACAAATGCGACAAAATCGATTTTTGAAAAACAACTATTTTAAGTCGTAGAATCAATTTGTAGATCAAATCATGGCTAAAATGACATTCCACACGAAAATCGGGTTAGATTTGACAAAGTTATGCAAGTTTGAAATCTGTCGACCCTTGGGACTGGCAACTTTACAAGTCAAATTTTTGGTCACTCTGTCATGAAGTTTTGCAAGAAAGTGAAACACCTCAGAATCAACTTAAAAGTATTTTCTTATACTTATATGGGCAACAGGACTTGATTAAAATAAAATATCAAAATTTGAAATTTTCAAAATTTTTTCTTTAAGAGAGTGTAAAAGAAGGACCCTTATCTAAAATTCCAACAAATGCGACAAAATCGATTTTTGAAAAACAACGATTTTAAGTCGTAGAATCAATTTATAGATCAAATCATGGCTAAAATGACATTCCACACGAAAATTGGGTTAGATTTGACAAAGTTATGCAAGTTTGAAATCTGTCGACCCTTGGGACTGGCAACTTTACAAGTCAAATTTTTGGTCACTCTGTCATGAAGTTTTGCAAGAAAGTGAAACACCTCAGAATCAACTTTAAAGTACTTTCTTATACTTATATGAGCACCAGGACTTGATTAAAATAAAATATCAAAATTTTAAATTTTCAAAATTTTTCTTTAAGAGAGTGTAAAAGAAGGACCCTTATCTAAAATTCCAACAAATGCGACAAAATCGATTTTTGAAAAACAACTATTTTAAGTCGTAGAATCAATTTATAGATCAAATCATGGCTAAAATGACATTCCACACGAAAATCGGGTTAAATTTGACAAAGTTATGCAAGTTTGAAATCTGTCGACCCTTGGGACTGGCAACTTTACAAGTCAAATTTTTGGTCACTCTGTCATGAAGTTTTGCAAGAAAGTGAAACACCTCAGAATCAACTTTAAAGTATTTTCTTATACTTATATGAGCAACAGGACTTGATTAAAATAAAATATCAAAATTTGAAATTTTCAAAATTTTTTCTTTAAGAGAGTGTAAAAGAAGGACCCTTATCTAAAATTCCAACAAATGCGACAAAATCGATTTTTGAAAAACAACGATTTTAAGTCGTAGAATCAATTTATAGATAAAATCATGGCTAAAATGACATTCCACACGAAAATCGGGTTAAATTTGACAAAGTTATGCAAGTTTGAAATCTGTCGACCCTTGGGACTGGCAACTTTACAAGTCAAATTTTTGGTCAATCTGTCTTGAAGTTTTGCAAGGAAAGTGAAACACCTCAGAATCAACTTTAAAGTACTTTCTTATACTTATATGGGCACCAGGACTTGATTAAAATAAAATATCAAAATTTTAAATTTTCAAAATTTTTTCTTTAAGAGAGTGTAAAAGAAGGACCCTTATCTAAAATTCCAACAAATGCGACAAAATCGATTTTTGAAAAACAACGATTTTAAGTCGTAGAATCAATTTATAGATCAAATCATGGCTAAAATGACATTCCACACGAAAATCGGGTTAGATTTGACAAAGTTATGCAAGTTTGAAATCTGTCGACCCTTGGGACTGGCAACTTTACAAGTCAAATTTTTGGTCACTCTGTCTTGAAGTTTTACAGGAAAGTGAAACACCTCAGAATCAACTTTAAAGTACTTTCTTATACTTATATGAGCAACAGGACTTGATTAAAATAAAATATCAAAATTTTAAATTTTCAAAATTTTTTCTTTAAGAGAGTGTAAAAGAAGGACCCTTATCTAAAATTCCAACAAATGCGACAAAATCGATTTTTGAAAAACAACTATTTTAAGTCGTAGAATCAATTTATAGATGAAATCATGGCTAAAATGACATTCCACACGAAAATCGGGTTAAATTTGACAAAGTTATGCAAGTTTGAAATCTGTCGACCCTTGGGACTGGCAACTTTACAAGTCAAATTTTTGGTCACTCTGTCATGAAGTTTTGCAAGAAAGTGAAACACCTCAGAATCAACTTTAAAGTATTTTCTTATACTTATATGGGCAACAGGACTTGATTAAAATAAAATATCAAAATTTGAAATTTTCAAAATTTTTTCTTTAAGAGAGTGTAAAAAAAGGACCCTTATCTAAAATTCCAACAAATGCGACAAAATCGATTTTTGAAAAACAACGATTTTAAGTCGTAGAATCAATTTATAGATGAAATCATGGCTAAAATGACATTCCACACGAAAATCTGGTTAAATTTGACAAAGTTATGCAAGTTTGAAATCTGTCGACCCTTGGGACTGGCAACTTTACAAGTCAAATTTTTGGTCAATCTGTCTTGAAGTTTTAAAGGAAAGTGAAACACCTCAGAATCAACTTTAAAGTACTTTCTTATACTTATATGAGCACCAGGACTTGATTAAAATGAAAATATCAAAATTTTACATTTTCAAAATTTTTTCTTTAAGAGAGTGTAAAAGAAGGACCCTTATCTAAAATTCCAACAAATGCGACAAAATCGATTTTTGAAAAACAACTATTTTAAGTCGTAGAATCAATTTATAGATCAAATCATGGCTAAAATGACATTCCACACGAAAATCTGGTTAAATTTGACAAAGTTATGCAAGTTTGAAATCTGTCGACCCTTGGGACTGGCAACTTTACAAGTCAAATTTTTGGTCACTCTGCCATTAAGTTTTGCAAGAAAGTGAAACACCTCAGAATTAACTTTAAAGTACTTTCTTATACTTATATGAGCACCAGGACTTGATTAAAATAAAATATCAAAATTTAAAATTTTCAAAATTTTTTCTTTAAGAGAGTGTAAAGAAGGACCCTTATCTAAAATTCCAACAAATGCGACAAAATCGATTTTTGAAAAACAACGATTTTAAGATCGTAGAATCAATTTATAGATAAAATCATGGCTAAAATGACATTCCACACGAAAATCGGGTTAGATTTGACAAAGTTATGCAAGTTTGAAATCTGTTGACCCTTGGGACTGGCAACTTTACAAGTCAAATTTTTGGTCACTCTGCCATTAAGTTTTGCAAGAAAGTGAAACACCTCAGAATCAACTTTAAAGTATTTTCTTATACTTATATGGGCAACAGGACTTGATTAAAATAAAATATCAAAATTTTAAATTTTCAAAATTTTTTCTTTAAGAGAGTGTAAAAAAGGACCCTTATCTAAAATTCCAACAAATGCGACAAAATCGATTTTTGAAAAACAACGATTTTAAGTCGTAGAATCAATTTATAGATAAAATCATGGCTAAAATGTTATTCCACACGAAAATCTGGTTAAATTTGACAAAGTTATGCAAGTTTGAAATCTGTCGACCCTTGGGACTGGCAACTTTACAAGTCAAATTTTTGGTCAATCTGTCTTGAAGTTTTCAAGGAAAGTGAAACACCTCAGAATCAACTTTAAAGTACTTTCTTATACTTATATGAGCAACAGGACTTGATTAAAATAAAATATCAAAATTTTAAATTTTCAAAATTTTTCTTTAAGAGAGTGTAAAAGAAGGACCCTTATCTAAAATTCCAACAAATGCGACAAAATCGATTTTTGAAAAACAACGATTTTAAGTCGTAGAATCAATTTGTAGATCAAATCATGGCTAAAATGTTATTCCACACGAAAATCTGGTTAAATTTGACAAAGTTATGCAAGTTTGAAATCTGTCGACCCTTGGGACTGGCAACTTTACAAGTCAAATTTTTGGTCAATCTGTCTTGAAGTTTTAAAGGAAAGTGAAACACCTCAGAATCAACTTTAAAGTACTTTCTTATACTTATATGAGCAACAGGACTTGATTAAAATAAAATATCAAAATTTTAAATTTTCAAAATTTTTTCTTTAAGAGAGTGTAAAAGAAGGACCCTTATCTAAAATTCCAACAAATGCGACAAAATCGATTTTTGAAAAACAACGATTTTAAGTCGTAGAATCAATTTGTAGATCAAATCATGGCTAAAATGACATTCCACACGAAAATCGGGTTAAATTTGACAAAGTTATGCAAGTTTGAAATCTGTCGACCCTTGGGACTGGCAACTTTACAAGTCAAATTTTTGGTCACTCTGCCTTGAAGTTTTGAAAGGAAAGTGAAACACCTCAGAATCAACTTTAAAGTATTTTCTTATACTTATATGAGCACCAGGACTTGATTAAAAATGAAAAATCAAAATTTTAAATTTTCAAAATTTTTTCTTTAAGAAAGTGTAAAAGAAGGACCCTTATCTAAAATTCCAACAAATGCGACAAAATCGATTTTTGAAAAACAACGATTTTAAGTCGTAGAATCAATTTATAGATCAAATCATGGCTAAAATGACATTCCACACGAAAATCGGGTTAAATTTGACAAAGTTATGCAAGTTTGAAATCTGTCGACCCTTGGGACTGGCAACTTTACAAGTCAAATTTTTGGTCAATCTGTCATGAAGTTTTGCAAGAAAGTGAAACACCTCAGAATCAACTTTAAAGTATTTTCTTATACTTATATGGGCAACAGGACTTGATTAAAATAAAATATCAAAATTTGAAATTTTCAAAATTTTTTCTTTAAGAGAGTGTAAAAGAAGGACCCTTATCTAAAATTCCAACAAATGCGACAAAATCGATTTTTGAGAAACAACGATTTTAAGTCGTAGAATCAATTTGTAGATCAAGTCATGGCTAAAATGACATTCCACACGAAAATTGAGTTAAATTTGACAAAGTTATGCAAGTTTGAAATCTGTTGACCCTTGGGACTGGCAACTTTACAAGTCAAATTTTTGGTCAATCTGTCATGAAGTTTTGCAAGAAAGTGAAACACCTCAGAATCAACTTTAAAGTATTTTCTTATACTTATATGGGCAACAGGACTTGATTAAAATAAAATATCAAAATTTTAAATTTTCAAAATTTTTTCTTTAAGAGAGTGTAAAAGAAGGACCCTCATCTAAAATTCCAACAAATGCGACAAAATCGATTTTTGAAAAACAACTATTTTAAGTCGTAGAATCAATTTATAGATAAAATCATGGCTAAAATGACATTCCACACGAAAATCTGGTTAAATTTGACAAAGTTATGCAAGTTTGAAATCTGTCGACCCTTGGGACTGGCAACTTTACAAGTCAAATTTTTGGTCAATCTGTCATTGAAGTTTTGCAAGAAAGTGAAACACCTCAGAATCAACTTTAAAGTACTTTCTTATACTTATATGAGCAACAGGACTTGATTAAAATAAAATATCAAAATTTGAAATTTTCAAAATTTTTTCTTTAAGAGAGTGTAAAAGAAGGACCCTTATCTAAAATTCCAACAAATGCGACAAAATCGATTTTTGAAAAACAACTATTTTAAGTCGTAGAATCAATTTATAGATAAAATCATGGCTAAAATGACATTCCACACGAAAATCTGGTTAGATTTGACAAAGTTATGCAAGTTTGAAATCTGTCGACCCTTGGGACTGGCAACTTTACAAGTCAAATTTTTGGTCAATCTGTCTTGAAGTTTTAAAGGAAAGTGAAACACCTCAGAATCAACTTTAAAGTACTTTCTTATACTTATATGAGCAACAGGACTTGATTAAAATAAAATATCAAAATTTTAAATTTTCAAAATTTTTTCTTTAAGAGAGTGTAAAAGAAGGACCCTTATCTAAAATTCCAACAAATGCGACAAAATCGATTTTTGAAAAACAACGATTTTAAGTCGTAGAATCAATTTGTAGATCAAATCATGGCTAAAATGACATTCCACACGAAAATCGGGTTAGATTTGACAAAGTTATGCAAGTTTGAAATCTGTCGACCCTTGGGACTGGCAACTTTACAAGTCAAATTTTTGGTCACTCTGCCATTGAAGTTTTGCAAGAAAGTGAAACACCTCAGAATCAACTTTAAAGTATTTTCTTATACTTATATGAGCACCAGGACTTGACTAAAAATGAAAAATCAAAATTTTACATTTTCAAAATTTTTTCTTTAAGAAAGTGCAAAAGAAGGACCCTTATCTAAAATTCCAACAAATGCGACAAAGTCGATTTTTGAAAAACAACTATTTTAAGATGTAGAATAAATTCATAGATCAAATCATGGCTAAAATGACATTCCACACGAAAATCGGGTTAAATTTGACAAAGTTATGCAAGTTTGAAATCTGTCGACCCTTGGGACTAGCAACTTTACAAGTCAAATTTTTGGTCAATCTGTCATGAAGTTTTGCAAGGAAAGTGAAACACCTCAGAATTAACTTTAAAGTACTTTCTTATACTTATATGAGCACCAGGACTTGATTGAAATAAAATATCAAAATTGGAAATTTTCAAAAATTTTCTTTAAGAGAGTGTAAAAGAAGGTCCCTTATCTAAAATTCCAACAAATGCGACAAAATCGATTTTTGAGAAACAACGATTTTAAGTCGTAGAATCAATTTGTAGATCAAGTCATGGCTAAAATGACACTCCGCACGAAAATTGAGTTAAATTTGACAAAGTTATGCAAGTTTTAAATCTGTCGACCCTTGGGACTGGCAACTTTACAAGTCAAATTTTTGGTCAATCTGTCATGAAGTTTTGCAAGAAAGTGAAACACCTCAGAATCAACTTTAAAGTATTTTCTTATACTTACATGGGCAACAGGACTTGATTAAAATAAAAAATATCAAAATTTTAAATTTTCAAAATTTTTTCTTTAAGAGAGTGTAAAAGAAGGACCCTTATCTAAAATTCCAACAAATGCGACAAAATCGATTTTTGAAAAACAACTATTTTAAGTCGTAGAATCAATTTGTAGATCAAATCATGGCTAAAATGACATTCCACACGAAAATCTGGTTAAATTTGACAAAGTTATGCAAGTTTGAAATCTGTCGACCCTTGGGACTGGCAACTTTACAAGTCAAATTTTTGGTCACTCTGTCATTGAAGTTTTGCAAGAAAGTGAAACACCTCAGAATCAACTTTAAAGTACTTTCTTATACTTATATGAGCAACAGGACTTGATTAAAATAAAATATCAAAATTTTAAATTTTCAAAATTTTTTCTTTAAGAGAGTGTAAAAGAAGGACCCTTATCTAAAATTCCAACAAATGCGACAAAATCGATTTTTGAAAAACAACGATTTTAAGTCGTAGAATCAATTTGTAGATCAAATCATGGCTAAAATGACATTCCACACGAAAATCGGGTTAGATTTGACAAAGTTATGCAAGTTTGAAATCTGTCGACCCTTGGGACTGGCAACTTTACAAGTCAAATTTTTGGTCACTCTGCCATTAAGTTTTGCAAGAAAGTGAAACACCTCAGAATCAACTTTAAAGTATTTTCTTATACTTATATGGGCAACAGGACTTGATTAAAATAAAATATCAAAATTTTAAATTTTCAAAATTTTTCTTTAAGAGAGTGTAAAAGAAGGACCCTTATCTAAAATTCCAACAAATGCGACAAAATCGATTTTTGAAAAACAACGATTTTAAGTCGTAGAATCAATTTATAGATCAAATCATGGCTAAAATGACATTCCACACGAAAATCGGGTTAAATTTGACAAAGTTATGCAAGTTTGAAATCTGTCGACCCTTGGGACTGGCAACTTTACAAGTCAAATTTTTGGTCACTCTGTCATTAAGTTTTGCAAGAAAGTGAAACACCTCAGAATCAACTTTAAAGTATTTTCTTATACTTATATGGGCAACAGGACTTGATTAAAATAAAATATCAAAATTTTAAATTTTCAAAATTTTTTCTTTAAGAGAGTGTAAAAGAAGGACCCTTATCTAAAATTCCAACAAATGCGACAAAATCGATTTTTGAAAAACAACGATTTTAAGTCGTAGAATCAATTTGTAGATCAAATCATGGCTAAAATGACATTCCACACGAAAATCGGGTTAGATTTGACAAAGTTATGCAAGTTTGAAATCTGTCGACCCTTGGGACTGGCAACTTTACAAGTCAAATTTTTGGTCACTCTGCCATTAAGTTTTGCAAGAAAGTGAAACACCTCAGAATCAACTTTAAAGTATTTTCTTATACTTATATGGGCAACAGGACTTGATTAAAATAAAATATCAAAATTTTAAATTTTCAAAATTTTTTCTTTAAGAGAGTGTAAAAGAAGGACCCTTATCTAAAATTCCAACAAATGCGACAAAATCGATTTTTGAAAAACAACGATTTTAAGTCGTAGAATCAATTTATAGATCAAATCATGGCTAAAATGACATTCCACACGAAAATCTGGTTAAATTTGACAAAGTTATGCAAGTTTGAAATCTGTCGACCCTTGGGACTGGCAACTTTACAAGTCAAATTTTTGCTCAATCTGTCTTGAAGTTTTAAAGGAAAGTGAAACACCTCAGAATCAACTTTAAAGTACTTTTTTATACTTATATGAGCAACAGGACTTGATTAAAATAAAATATCAAAATTTTACATTTTCAAAATTTTTTCTTTAAGAGAGTGTAAAAGAAGGACCCTTATCTAAAATTCCAACAAATGCGACAAAATCGATTTTTGAAAAACAACGATTTTAAGTCGTAGAATCAATTTGTAGATCAAATCATGGCTAAAATGACATTCCACACGAAAATCGGGTTAGATTTGACTAAGTTATGCAAGTTTGAAAAACAACTATCTTAAGATGTAGAATCAATGAATAGATAAAATCATGGCTCAAATGACATTCCACACGAAAATCTGGTTAAATTTGACAAAGTTATGCAAGTTTGAAATCTGTCGACTCTTGGGACTGGCAATTATACAAGTCAAAGTTTTGGGCACTCTGCCATTAAGTTTTGCAAGAAAGTGAAACACCTCAGAAACATTTTTAAAGTACTTTCTCATACTTATATGAGCACCAGGACTTGACTAAAAATGAAAAATCAAAAATTTACATTTTCAAAATTTTTTCTTTAAGAGAGTGTAAAAAAAGGACCCTTATCTAAAATTCCAACAAATGCGACAAAATCGATTTTTGAAAAACAACTATTTTAAGTCGTAGAATCAAGTTGTAGATAAAATCATGGCTAAAATGTTATTCCACACGAAAATCTGGTTAAATTTGACAAAGTTATGCAAGTTTGAAATCTGTCGACCCTTGGGACTGGCAACTTTACAAGTCAAATTTTTGGTCACTCTGTCATTAAGTTTTGCAAGAAAGTGAAACACCTCAGAATCAACTTTAAAGTATTTTCTTATACTTATATGGGCAACAGGACTTGATTAAAATAAAATATCAAAATTTTAAATTTTCAAAATTTTTTCCTTAAGAGAGTGTAAAAGAAGGACCCTCATCTAAAATTCCAACAAATGCGACAAAATCGATTTTTGAAAAACAACGATTTTAAGTCGTAGAATCAATTTGTAGATCAAATCATGGCTCAAATGACATTCCACACGAAAATCGGGTTAGATTTGACAAAGTTATGCAAGTTTGAAATCTGTCGACCCTTGGGACTGGCAACTTTACAAGTCAAATTTTTGGTCACTCTGCCATTAAGTTTTGCAAGAAAGTGAAACACCTCAGAATCAACTTTAAAGTATTTTCTTATACTTATATGGGCAACAGGACTTGATTAAAATAAAATATCAAAATTTTAAATTTTCAAAATTTTTTCTTTAAGAGAGTGTAAAAGAAGGACCCTTATCTAAAATTCCAACAAATGCGACAAAATCGATTTTTGAAAAACAACGATTTTAAGTCGTAGAATCAATTTATAGATCAAATCATGGCTAAAATGACATTCCACACGAAAATCGGGTTAAATTTGACAAAGTTATGCAAGTTTGAAATCTGTCGACCCTTGGGACTGGCAACTTTACAAGTCAAATTTTTGGTCACTCTGCCATTAAGTTTTGCAAGAAAGTGAAACACCTCAGAATCAACTTTAAAGTATTTTCTTATACTTATATGAGCACCAGGACTTGATTGAAATAAAATATCAAAATTTAAAATTTTCAAAATTTTTTCTTTAAGAGAGTGTAAATGAAGGTCCCTTATCTAAAATTCCAACAAATACGACAAAGTCGATTTTTGAAAAACAACTATTTTAAGATGTAGAATCAATGAATAGATAAAATCATGGCTAAAATGACATTCCACACGAAAATCGGGCTAGATTTGACAAAGTTATGCAAGTTTGAAATCTGTCGACCCTTGGGACTGGCAACTTTACAAGTCAAATTTTTGGTCACTCTGCCATTAAGTTTTGCAAGAAAGTGAAACACCTCAGAATCAACTTTAAAGTATTTTCTTATACTTATATGGGCAACAGGACTTGATTAAAATAAAATATCAAAATTTTAAATTTTCAAAATTTTTTCTTTAAGAGAGTGTAAAAGAAGGACCCTTATCTAAAATTCCAACAAATGCGACGAAATCGATTTTTGAAAAACAACGATTTTAAGTCGTAGAATCAATTTATAGATCAAATCATGGCTAAAATGACATTCCACACGAAAATCGGGTTAGATTTGACAAAGTTATGCAAGTTTGAAATCTGTCGACCCTTGGGACTGGCAACTTTACAAGTCAAATTTTTGGTCACTCTGCCATTAAGTTTTGCAAGAAAGTGAAACACCTCAGAATCAACTTAAAAGTATTTTCTTATACTTATATGGGCAACAGGACTTGATTAAAATAAAATATCAAAATTTGAAATTTTCAAAATTTTTTCTTTAAGAGAGTGTAAAGAAGGACCCTTATCTAAAATTCCAACAAATGCGACAAATCGATTTTTGAAAAACAACGATTTTAAGTCGTAGAATC
Organism: Drosophila testacea; assembly: GCA_035043265.1. Classification (NCBI taxonomy): domain Eukaryota; kingdom Metazoa; phylum Arthropoda; class Insecta; order Diptera; family Drosophilidae; genus Drosophila; species Drosophila testacea. The sequence goes on from JAWNND010000619.1 coordinate 39,317, forward strand.
AATTTATAGATGAAATCATGGCTAAAATGTTATTCCACACGAAAATCTGGTTAAATTTGACAAAGTTATGCAAGTTTGAAATCTGTCGACCCTTGGGACTGGCAACTTTACAAGTCAAATTTTTGGTCAATCTGTCTTGAAGTTTTGAAGGAAAGTGAAACACCTCAGAATCAACTTTAAAGTACTTTCTTATACTTATATGAGCACCAGGACTTGATTAAAATAAAATATCAAAATTTTACATTTTCAAAATTTTTTCTTTAAGAGAGTGTAAAAGAAGGACCCTTATCTAAAATTCCAACAAATGCGACAAAATCGATTTTTGAAAAACAACGATTTTAAGTCGTAGAATCAATTTATAGATCAAATCATGGCTAAAATGACATTCCACACGAAAATCGGGTTAAATTTGACAAAGTTGTGCAAGTTTGAAATCTGTCGACCCTTGGGACTGGCAACTTTACAAGTCAAATTTTGGTCAATCTGTCTTGAAGTTTTGAAAGGAAAGTGAAACACCTCAGAATCAACTTAAAAGTATTTTATTATACTTATATGAGAAACAGGATTTGATTAAAATAAAATATCAAAATTTGAAATTTTCAAAATTTTTTCTTTAAGAGAGTGTAAAAGAAGGACCCTTATCTAAAATTCCAACAAATGCGACAAAATCGATTTTTGAAAAACAACGATTTTAAGTCAGAATCAATTTGTAGATGAAATCATGGCTAAAATGACATTCCCACGAAAATCTGGTTAAATTTGACAAAGTTATGCAAGTTTTAAATCTGTCGACCCTTGGGACTGGCAACTTTACAAGTCAAATTTTTGGTCAATCTGTCATGAAGTTTTGCAAGAAAGTGAAACACCTCAGAATCAACTTTAAAGTATTTTCTTATACTTATATGAGCAACAGGACTTGATTAAAATAAAATATCAAAATTTCAAATTTTCAAAATTTTTTCTTTAAGAGAGTGTAAAAGAAGGACCTTTATCTAAAATTCCAACAAATGCGACAAAATCGATTTTTGAAAAACAACTATTTTAAGTTGTAGAATCAATTGTAGATCAAATCATGGCTAAAATGACATTCCACACGAAAATCGGGTTAGATTTGACAAAGTTATGCAAGTTTGAAATCTGTCGACCCTTGGGACTGGCAACTTTACAAGTCAAATTTTTGGTCACTCTGTCATGAAGTTTTGCAAGAAAGTGAAACACCTCAGAATCAACTTTAAAGTACTTTATTATACTTATATGAGCAACAGGACTTGATTAAAATAAAATATCAAAATTTGAAATTTTCAAAATTTTTCTTTAAGAGAGTGTAAAAGAAGGACCCTTATCTAAAATTCCAACAAATGCGACAAAATCGATTTTTGAAAAACAACGATTTTAAGTCGTAGAATCAATTTATAGATAAAATCATGGCTAAAATGACATTCCACACGAAAATCTGGTTAAATTTGACAAAGTTATGCAAGTTTGAAATCTGTCGACCCTTGGGACTGGCAACTTTACAAGTCAAATTTTTGGTCAATCTGTCTTGAAGTTTTAAAGAAAGTGAAACACCTCAGAATCAACTTTAAAGTACTTTCTTATACTTATATAGGGCAACAGGACTTTGATTAAAATAAAATATCAAAATTTTACATTTTCAAAATTT
>JAWNND010000621.1:0-18639 GCA_035043265.1 Drosophila testacea
AGGAGGATCCGCCTTGTCTGCTTTGGTCCTCTCGTATTCAGCATTATGCGCGACAGGGCTCTGGTAGCTACAGCAGCCCTTGAGTTGGCATAAGTCAGATGCTCGCGGAACGATAGTCTAGCGTCTATCATGACTCCCAAGTATTTTATTGCCCTCTTAGAGGCAATTACAGAGCCTCCAACACATATGTGTGCAGTCTCCAGCACCTTTCTGCTGCTGATCAGCACAGCCTCTGTTTTGTGATGTGCTAATTTGAGTCCCACACCAGACAGCCAGTCTTCAATGCAAACGATAGCTGCATTTGCTATGTTTTCTGCGTCCAGGAGATGCTTGGCGACCACTACCAAAGCTACATCATCAGCAAAGCCAATAGTCTGGGTATTACCAGGCAGGCTTAGTCGGAGTATCCCGTCGTACATGACATTCCACAGGGATGGTCCAAGTACTGAGCCCTGTGGGACTCCCGCAGAGACCATGTAGGACTCCTCTCCATCAGTCGTAGAGTACTGAAGGATCCGGTTGCTGAAATAGCTGCCAACTATCCGCACTAAATACTGTGGCACCGCGAAGGCTGAAAGCGCGCTCAGGATGCGACTCCACTTAGCAGTATTAAACGCGTTCTTGATGTCCAGAGTCACGATTAGGCAGTATTGCTTGCTGCCCCCTTTCCATCTCGTTCCCTCGATTGCCTTAGCAGCGATATCCTTCACTTTATGAATGGCATCCACTGTCGACCTTGCCTTGCGGAAGCCGTATTGGTGTGGCGAAAGGCCACCGTTTCCGGCTATTGCGCTGTCAAGTCTTCTCACAATTAGTGTCTCTAAAACTTTGCCTGCCGTGTCAAGGAGACATATTGGCCTATATGAGGAGGCGTCTTCTGGTGGTTTCCCTGGCTTTGGGATCAGGACTAGCCTTTGGTGTTTCCACTGTGAGGGAAATACCCCCTCAGCCAAGCATCTACTAAACACCGTAGCGAAGATACCCGGGTGCAGCGCTAGTGCCAGCTTAAGTGCACGGTTCGGTATTGAGTCTGGGCCTGGGGCCTTCCCCAATTTCAGGGTGCCAGCTATCTGTAGGACTTCCGCTTCCTGAACCTCCGTTTGTGGCTCGTACCAGTTGTTCGCTTCCTGTGTGGTGGGCACTACGAAGTCCTGGGTGTACGGGAATAGTTTCTCCACGACTTCTTTGAAGAAGGCTGGCTCCATCTGCGGTGCAGCCTGGCTTGCGTGTAACCTCTTTACCACCAATTTGTACGCCTTTCCCCACGGGTCGTGCTCTGCGGTGTCGCAGAGTTCCAGGAAGCATCTGCGCTTGCTTTCTTTGATGGCCAGTTTCAGCGTCCTTCTGCAGGTTTTAAAAGTGTCCTGCCAGTAGCTGTAAGAAGGGCGTCCACGTGAGCGCTGGTACCTTCGCCTGGCCCTGTTGCAGGCTGTCCGCGCCTCTGATATCTCCTCGTTCCACCAGAACATTGGTTCGTGGTGGCGTCTGTACGTTCCACGCTTGGTCATGCTTGCATTGCAGGCCATGTGGAGTTGCGCCATGATGTGGTCTGCCATTTCTTGCGCGCTTCCCTGGCATTCTAGTCCTTCCAGCTCCGCTGAGAACGCACGCGTGTTTAGCGTGTCCTCACGATAGGCACTTCTGTGATTAATGCCGCGCCGTCTTGTTCCTCCGCCGCTCTCGCCAATGGTGAGGCAGATTGCCAGATGGTCGCTGCCTGTGTATTGGTCACTGATCCTCCAGTGTGAGGAATTATAGAGTGAACCGCTAACAAAGGTAAGATCAATTACCGATCCAGTCCCAGCTCTGGTGAACGTGTATTCTGTACCCTGGTTGAGAAGAGCCACATCTAGGAGAGCGAATGACTCGAGTAGGACACGACCCCTTGCATTGGTAAACGCACTTCCCCATTCGACGGCCCAGGAGTTGAAGTCGCCAGCGATGATTATAGGAGCTCGGCCTCTAGCATCAGAAACTATATCGTTCATCACGTTCTCGAACTCCTGCAATGTGAGGCTGGGTCTGAGGTAGCAGCTGTATGTCCAAATTCCATTGGCCCTTGCACGCACGAAACCTTGCGCCCGATGAATGTCATGCAGGCTGGCACTATCACTACATGCCCATAAAGCTGCTTTACCGCTTGAGTCCGCTGCCCATTTGCTGCATCTTCCTATTCTGTAGGGTTCGCTGAGAACCGCAATGTCCGTTCGTTGCTCTCTTACTGATTGGGACAGCAGATCGTGCGCTGCCTCACAGTGGTTTAGGTTCAATTGTAGAACCTTCATTTGGAGTCAGTTTTCTGGCCCCGATTTGTCCCCTGAGGGCATCTTCGACTACCGGCTTGGTGGTCATCTTCTCTGCCATTGCTACTGCAAAGAAAGCATCTGGCCTTGTTTGTGCAGGCCGCAGCTCTATGTCCTTCCTGGCCACATTTGAAACAACATTTGCTTCTGTCATTGGCACTTCGGCAGCGAATTGCGATGTGCCCTATCTCCAGACACTTGAAGCACCGAGGCGCATCCTCTGACTCCTTAATGCGGCATCTCGACCATCCAATTTTCACCTTGCCCGTATTGAGGATGTCGCTAGCTAAGGCTGAAGGCACAGTCACCGTTGCCACTTTGGTACCAGAGTATGATGGGCGCAGGCTTTTGACGGAAATGGCCTCCAAGGGAATAGCAAAGTCGGACTCCAGCGCCTTAGCGATTTCCTCAGGGCTCGTTAGTTCATCTAGATCTCTGATGACCAGCCTTGTCTCCTGTGCAAGTGAGCGAATGTCCGCTTTATCGCCTATCACCTGGCCGATGCTCTCCTTCACCGATTGGGTACTCATTTCACTGCTGCCGTTGAGCTCTAACAGCAAGTCACCCTTAGCAGTGCGGCGCACTCTGCTCACTTTTTCCTGCACATCCTTGAGATGACTATCGTTACGGCGAGTAATGAGAGTCAGTGCCTCGCTGTATGATAGCTTGTCGTTCGTGCTAATTAATATAGCATCTGAACGAGGCCTCCGAACTGGCCTGCTTACGTTTTTTCGACCTGGAACTGTCTTCCATACCGTGGGTAACTGCGGGTCTTTCACGATCAGTGTGGGCTGCTGAACACGTGCTGGAGATGGCTTTGCATGTGTGTCTGAAATACTATCATCGGCTCTACCTCTCGAGATAGGTTGTTTGCCTGGACGCTTAAGGGGGGACGTCTGAGATGCGCGGTGAGTGCGATCTCCTTTTTGACCTTCTCTCGCTGTGACGGTAGTGACCATTGTCTGTGAGGATGCCTCAACCACTTCAACCAACCTTTTACCCGAGTCAGCATTGCACCTCTTGCACTGCTGCGGGGAAGAAATTTCTTCACTCAGCGACCTTGTGACATATGTCTGAATATCCTTCATTCTCGACAGAGAATCCTTCACTTTTAAATTTATATGCCGTACTTGTGGCCTTTTCTCGTAATACATAAAGATGAGTTCATCGAGCATAGTGCCCAATTCCTTCATCTTCTCAATGCTGGTGGTACGGCTGCCTCCTCTGGGTTTTTTCGGTGGGGTCTTTCGAGCCTCGCTTGTAGGGCTTGCCACGTCCCTGCCTCTTTTAGGAGTATCTCCATCGGAACTCTTTTGCACACATTGGAGATGCGTCGCTGGTGGGGCAGCTGCTGGAGCTGTTGGCGTTCTGGCCAGCTCGGGACCTTTAGCGAACGGGTCTGGCACTTCGTCGTGACACACCTGGGGTGTCATATTTCCTCCTCCATGATCATCACCAGAGTTGTGTACTGCTAAAGAGGCCTGGTGGGTCGCCCCTAAAGCAGCACCGGCCTGAGTTGCCAGTTTCTACCTTCCAAAAACTATCTGACAAACTTGGGGTCAGGGCAGAACTCCAGCGGTGGCCAAAAATTTCCTTCTGACTTTGCCGATGGAGGTTATACCGCCTCGACTCGGTTACCAGAGCCCCTTTTATGGGCACCACTAGCGTGGAGGGGTTGGTAAAGTCAAGCCTGGACTTTGGTAGCCTAGTGTTCGTAGCCTGCCAAGTTTAGTCTCGTTTGGGTAGATATTGTGTACATATACTATATAGCCCAATATATATTTTCCTTTGTTGGAATATTTTGTATATAGTTTTATATGTTATAAAGATATAAAAATATAAAACAAAATGTGCAACAGTTAATAAGAAAATATATAGAATCTACAAAATATACAGATGTACAAAATATAGATATAGATATAGATATAGAAAATATATAGATATTTTTATAACATATATGTATATATATAAACACGTAGACATGCATATGCAGATGTACAAACACTATATGACGATCGAGTTCAAATGAGAAGTTAATAATCGCGTTAAAATAAACTTTAAGCTAAATTTAAATTCAAATTTGAAATCAATTAATCCGTTGGCGCGAAGATGATAAGCGCCGCTCCCTTAAAAGCTCGCAGCTGTGACACTCGTGCTTATCGCGTTGCAGCCCTGTGAGGCAGATCAGCCAGCTGTTGTGGACGATGTTTTCCAACACTGGTAAAGTGATTTGCATTTAGCAGTTTGTGTGCAGGGAAGAAAAGGAAAAAAGTAGGTGAAGCAAAAAGCCGAAGGGACAAAAACAATGTCCGCGGCTAAAAGGAGAAGGCTGCAGCCCCTCCCTCACCTACAACCCACGCCTCAAAGCCCGCCTTGAGACTATGGGCGGCAATTACAAACCCTTTTTGTGGTGTTTGCAGCACCCGAACAGTGACCAGGTAAGCGTCGAACAGCTGATAGCGTTCAATAACAGAGGTTTTGCACTTCCAGGAATATAATCACTTGAAAGAACACTTGGAAAAAATACTTAAACACCGGAGCAGCCAAAAACACGACCAGCGCGATTTGACCTATGTGTATGTGTGTGTATGTGTATGTGTATGTGTATGTGTATGTGTATGTGTATGTGTATGTGTATGTGTATGTGTATGTGTATGTGTATGTGTATGTGTATGTGTATGTGTATGTGTATGTGTATGTGTATGTGTATGTGTATGTGTATGTGTATGTGTATGTGTATGTGTATGTGTATGTGTATGTGTATGTGTATGTGTATGTGTATGTGTATGTGTATGGGTATGTGTATGTGTATGTGTATGTGTATGTGTATGTGTATGTGTATGTGTATGTGTATGTGTATGTGTATGTGTATGTGTATGTGTATGTGTATGTGTATGTGTATGTGTATGTGTATGTGTATGTGTATGTGTATGCGTATGTGTATGTGTATGTGTATGTGTATGTGTATGTGTATGTGTATGTGTACGTGTTTTTTTTTTTTTTAGACCCAGTACTTTAAAAAAGTACAAATGGGTCTATAAAGTTTGTGCAAAAAATGTGCGTAACAGGCAGAAGGAAGCGTGGCAGACCCCATAGAGTATATATGTTCTTGATCAGCGTCAACAGTCGAGTCGATATAGCCATGTCCGTCTGTCTGTCTGTCTGTCCCATTTTGTGTCGCCTAGCTCTCAGAGACCATAAGAGCTAGAGACACCAAATTTGGCATGTAGGTACATCTATATCTCCCATTGATCGAGTTTGTTTTAGATGTTTGCCACGCCCCACTCCGCCCCCGGAAATTGAGATACAAAATTTCGAAGTCGAATTGCAGGAGCACCTTTAATGCTAGCTGATTGATTTTTGTACTTACGTATAATAAACACTATAGTCTAAACCTGTCCTGCAAATTTCATTCAAATCGGATGATAAGAGCGGAAGTTATTCAACTAACAATTTTACGGGCACAAGGAAGAAGAAGACACGCTAGCGACCTCTATGTCTTCGTAGTGGCGCCATCTATTGAATGGTACGCAACATTGAAGAACAATCTATAGTGAACGCTGGGTCTCCTACTGTCGAGCTTGCTCCACTGTAGCTTACTGCATTTTTTAAATTGTATGGATAACTATTTGTTGTACCCTCATTAAATTTCGATATTGCATTGCTTTGCATTTACGTTAACAAGTTTTTCTAACTATTGTTTTGTATAGCTCTACGGGCTATACTTCTAATTGAGCGGAGATGGTTCCGCACAATTTTACAAATTTTATTATAATAATGTTAACTGTTGCTCCAGATGTCCTCCGCGTCAGATGGTCGTCACCGGTTTAGCTACGCTGACGCTCCTTCGTAGGCGAAAGTGGCGGAGTGCCCCTCGCGCTGTTGTCTTCACTGCTGCTGATGTCCGTGGCCTATTGGCTCAGGCGGGGCCGGTGTAGTAAATCTAGTAGTCTACGCACTGGTCTTTGGTTCCAAGCATGTGGATTTGCATGCTGCAGCGTATAGTGGTCCAGGGCAGTCGTTCGGGCAGACGTCAGGCTTTTTCGGCAACGGCTTGGGAGATTGTGGTTTTTTAATTAGTTTTTCATTTATAACTTTGATATTCGCTGAGTGAGTTGCGGTATTTGGCTTTCTTTGCTGGAGGCTTTCTTTCAGAAATTCAAGTTCGGCAGTTAATTTTTGTGCTGTAGCCCATGTGGGCGGCGTATTCGTGTATAATAGCCACTTAATGTGTGCTATTCTCTCTACTCACTCAGACTTTCGGTTTTTTCTTCCAATCTCTAGGTCTCCCGCGCTGGCGTAAGGGACGGATTGCCTCTCATACTTGTTGCTTGTTGTTGTTGTTATTCCAGCCCTCTCACTCTTGCGTTTTATTCCATCGTTGGTACAAGTGATCGCCTCATATCTCGGCCACTTGGGTTTATGACCGGGGTTTTGTTTATGTAAACACAGCAACAAAGTGTTACAGTGTGTTCACTTTAAGTACTCTTGGTACAGTAGATATTCAATATATATGCATACTACAACACATTTCTTTTGAGCATTCAGAGTATTCGCAAAGCGCTTTGAAATCTTTATTTTTCTTGTCTTAAGTCCCTCCTTGTCTTTGTCGTTAGTGTCGGAAACTTATAAGAAAATGGCCGTGGGCCAGCTTACCAAGGGGTATGTTCCGCTGTGCGTGCACTGCAGGGTGCTCAGGTTGCCAAGGCGGGAACGATGCGCTGCCGGTAGTCGCCGCTGCTGTTGGCGTCTTGGTGTGTAGTCTGCGCTGTTGTTGCTGCTGCTTGGCGCTTGCCTGGCCATCTCGCACCACGTGTGTGTTTGCCTACGGTCTTACGTGGTGCTCCTGTAATCCTTTGTTTCGTCTCGTTGTCCCACTTGTGATCCGTATTGTTCCTAGTTGTCGTTGCTGTGTTTCTTCCTTTTAATTTTGGCGTTCCGGTGCACGCGTTTTATTACCTCCACTGTTTGTTTCATATGTTTTTCCGCAAACACGTCTGCTCGTTCGCGGCCCGCCAGAAATCATGCTTCCTTATCGATACACCGATCTCGATGTTCGATTCTGAGTACTCGATGCTTAGTAATCGATATCTAGTACTCGTTGCTAGCACTAGCTGGCGTTCGTACGATGATATTTTGAGAAAAATACTGACGAGGCGGTTTTTAAGCCATTTGGCCAAAATGAAAATAAAAATCATGCGGAAAAGTGGGGGGAAACATTAAAAGGTTCTTGCCGATGCGGCTTCATGCCATTGGCGGAATAGCATCGTGGCGAAAAATAGAAATAAAGCGTCTACTTCATTGTAGTTCGTGGAACTAGTCCTAGAGGGCTCTTTATGCGTTGGCCAACTTCCGAACTAGAAATCCTAGCATTTGTGGGCTGCAGAACGTTGCCTCACATCCCTCCTTTACTTTGGGGGCGGAGAAGAATGATAACTCTGCCTGCGCGGTTGATTTTCACCGGAAACCGCTTGCCCTCCGTCTCTACGAGGAATTTCAGTTGCTTCTTTGCTGCCTGGGGCTTGGCGCGTTTCACTGCATCTAGCACCGCGACCGGGATCATCCTCTGTAGCCCGCGCAGCTTCCAGTCGGCTGGTGCCTCGACCCAGTCCAGCTGGTCCCACGTAAAGTCTGGTGTAATAAATTATATTGGAGTTCAATTGAAGACATGCACGTTAGTGCCGTTTGAGTTAAGAATCATGAATGTTTTATTATTCGAGCATAAATTGGTTCTTAGCCTAAGTACATATATTCTTATATATAAAGCCGCATAGCTGCGCTGCCGGTTACGCCAGCAGCGGAGCGGCTGCTTATATCTTTATGTATTATTACTAAGCGAGAGAGAGTCTTATGCACATGTGTATATATGTTTGACATAAGCGGTCAGCGTGGGAACGCTGACTTAGCGTTACTGGCCTAACTCATAAGTGACCGATCATATTACGCGCTCACTTGAGTTGGTTTGTTTATTTGTATTTATTGCAACAATGTGTTGCTGCTATGTGCATGCTTACATATAAATGCTATGTACAGTATGCCTTTGCTATATGCTAACAGTACAGTATGCCTTCGCTATATCTATCCACATATGTGCATACTACATCTCCCTTCTTTTGAAAAATAACGTAATATTATGAAGTTATTTTATATGTATTTTTTACTTAAAAGAATAATTTTAATTAACAAATGAAAATTTTATTAACAACAAAAATTAATATATTTATTTTTTGTTTTGTTTTCGATTTTTATATGTATATATTCAAAGAAAATGAAATTACTAACAAAAAATGTATTTGAGAAGATTAAGAATTATTTATGGCCATACTAAATACAATTATGAAATAAACATTTTTAACCTATCCTTATGAACTTTTTGTTTTTTATTTTTATTATTCGTATCTCTAATTATAATATTATCGTTATCTTCTATATTTTCTACTGTATAAGGTCCTAAATAGTTTTGATCTAATTTATGTCCAGTTTCGTTTTTCAACAAAACTAGGTCTCCCATTTCTATTTTAAAATCTATTACTTTCTTATCAAAAATTTCCTTATTTTTAGCCTTATGTTTTTCTAACATTATTCTGGCTCTTTTATAAGCTGATTCTAACCTGAACTTAACTTCTTTAGAATAATCATCTATATTATATATAGGTTCTATTCTATTTATACTATTAAAATGTTTTGGTAAATTGGAAGTTTTACCGAAAACTAATTCATATGGACAATAATTGTGTGCCATAGAGGGTGTCGTGTTAAAACAGTATACGAAATATTGAATCCATAATAATATAATAATCGAATTTTTGTATTCTGTTCCCATGTCCGTAATGAACGTCTTCATTGGACCGTACTTTAGGATATAAGATTCGAATATTGCTTTAGCGACAATTGTTGCACTTTTATTTGGGATCGGAATGGCAACAAGATACTTGGTTAAGTCACAAATTAGTGTAACTGCGTACTCATTTCCATTCTCTGATCTGGGCAATGGGCCTATTGTGTCAACGATTACTCGGTCGAAAGCTGATATTGGTGTATCTGTTAGTGTTAATGGGGTCTTAGTGTTTTTCGTTGTTTTTGATTTTTGGCATTGTGGACATTTTCTTATGTACTGAGTAATCTCTCGAGTCATACCTTTCCAGTAATAATGTCTTTTGATCTTGGCCAAGGTTTTTAAAATGCCTGTATGACCTCCTTGTATTGGATCATCGTGAAATGTAGACAGTATAGCTTCTTTTTCTTTCAATTTTTCAATTGAGGTCACCGGGTTGAGTAGCGCTACTCGTAATGATTTTAGAATTTTATTGCCCATATTTTTGAAATTATCAATTGAAACTTGTTCAAAGATATTTTCCCACGGTGCCATTTTGAGTTGGCTGATTTTATGTATACCGGCCTGCATTTCAAGCCTTTGGAAAAACTGACCTAAGTCAAGAGTTCCATTGGTATATAAATCGCTAACATCATATCTTGCAATAATTTTCTTACCATGTTTGAAAAAACATAGCATTTTTTTTAGTTGCAAGGTCACTACTTTACGTACTTCGTCATTGTTAATGACGTAGTAAACGTTGGGCTTTGAAGCTTTTTCTGTAGATTGCCTTGGCAATTCTACAATTTTGTATTTACATTGAAAAAGTTTACAAATATATTTAAACTAAGGTTGATGGTGTGAACCGCATAGTTTCCTACTGCTGAATATCTGAGGGTTGTTGGGAGTTTCCCTGATTGCTTTGGGTTACTCTAATATTATTTTGGTTAGAATGGTTGTGGCCTCTATTCGAGTTGCCACGGCCTCTTGAGTTTCCTCTATATTGGCCTCGTCCATTGTTGTATTGGGTACTATTGTTGTAATTATTATTACGATTCCGGAAGTTACCTCTATGATTTCCACGTCCGCGGTTTCCGCCGCGCTGTGGAGAATTTCTGAAGTATAGGACAGAGTTTTGCTGTCCGGTTGCTTCTGTGCAACTGTTTACAAATTTTGATACTGCATCATTCATAGTATTGAAGGTACCAGCTTGCATGATAAGTTTTACCTTATCGATTGTGCAATTTTTAGTCATTGCTTTGACTGCGTGCTGTGTGGAATAACTTCTGGCTAACTCTAGGGGCAAGCCGTCTGTTATATATGCACCTTCTAACATTTTTGTCATCTGCTCAACCTCTAGTGTGTATTGGTTAGCAGTTTTATTGCGTTGCTGTAAGTTCATCAGTTTTGCTGACAATACTTCCACAGTTTCGCCTTTGACATGGGCTTTTAGTCTGGATATGACTTCAGGTATTGTTTGTTCATTTCCGACTAAATTTCTGGCGACACCTTTTAGCCTTGATTTTATCATCGAAATTGCTAATTGTTCGTGTTCGCCTTTTATTAAATCCAATATTTCTAATGCATCAATAAAACTTGTTAAGTTTTCAGCTTTACCGTCAAAAACTGGTATAAGCTTGGATGCTGTATTAATAAAATCAATATTGGTTTGTGCCATTGTAATGCTGCTTAATTTATTCTCTATTATGCTTGAGCAAGTATCAGAATCTGAATATTCTAGATCTAACACTTCAGACTGTGTTAGTATGGCTGGAATTGTCAGATTATTCAAGTCTTCTTCTTCGATCTTTGAGCTTGCAACTTCAAACTCTTGCGATTCTTTTGGTTCAGTGTTGGATGTTTCCGGTTCATCACCAGTTACAATTACCAATGAGCTATTCAGTATAGTTGGTACTGAAATTTCCAAATTGAACTTTTCTTTTATTGAAATCAAATTTAAATTCAAATACTTATTCGTTTATTTTTAACTGATTTAATATTGTAAGTATACATTTTTCGATTATTATATTTTATATTTTGTTTCTTTATTTTCTTATTTTTAATTATTTCATATTGTTCTTAAGTATATTTGTTATTTTGTTGTTGTGTGCATTCTTAATTATATTTTGTCCAAGTCATTTGCTTGGCTCATATATTTTTTCTTTAAACATTTATTGTGCATTTTATACAATTTATAAAACATATTTGCACACATTACAACAATAATGACTACTAATAGGATATTTGTTAATTCTAAATCTATGGTTGTTGCTTCTACTTTATTTATTACGTTAGCAGTGGAGTCCACTGACTTAACGTCTACAATGCCCATGTTGGGAATGTTTTCGATTATTTCAGTTAATTTACTTATTTTGTTTGTCTCCATAGACATATATCATGCGATAAGCGATATATTGAAGAAAAATATATAATATTTGCCTGCCTAATATTTTCCGAATGGCTTTACGGGCCAAACGTCTTGCCGGTCGACTCAATTGTCGTCGGGCATTACAATAGTTTTACAATTTTTATGTGTTATTATTGATATTAATTTTAATGATGTGCGCCCTTTTGGCGCTGCCGGTCAGTTCACCCTTGGTGTGTTCCAACGTTGGCACAAGCGGCGGTCTGCCTCTCGTACTTCTTCTCGTTCCAACGTTGGCGCAAGCGGCGGTCTGCCTCTCGTACTAGGTGTTTGTAGCTGTTGGCCGCTGGCATGTGCCCAGGCAATGTGGGCTGAATAGGGGTCCCTCGCAGTCTGCTGGACATACACGCTGTCTTTTTGGAATTGGTTTTGGCTGGGGGCGATGTGTTTTTGGATTAGTTAAACCATTTAATAAGTTGTCCTCTGAGGGACAGGGGGGCTCTTTACTTTGTTCAACGACTCAAGGTGTTTGAGTTCGTCGTTCAACTTGACCGCAGTTTCCCAAGGTAGTGGGTTATTGGTCTTATATAAGAGTCTTACGATCTCAGACTTTCTCTGTCTGATCCGCTCTTTAATGCCACTGCGTCTACTTTTGCGTCGCAAAGTATTCTTAGAGCTCATGCCCCCTGTACTCACTCAGTTTTCTTCCGTAATAAGTTATTCTTGTAATAAATCCAGAGAAGCCACAAGCAAATGTAATAAGTTAAATGCTTTCCTTCGTTCGCCAGTATGTATCAAACAAAAAGTTATATCCTTTCCATCGTTCGCCAGTATGTATGTTTTAATTCGGTTTACGTTGCGTGACACTTGTCACGGTCGCCATGTAATAAATTATATTGGAGTTCAATTGAAGACATGCACGTTAGTGCCGTTTGAGTTAAGAATCATGAATGTTTTATTATTCGAGCATAAATTGGTTCTTAGCCTAAGTACATATATTCTTATATATAAAGCCGCATAGCTGCGCTGCCGGTTACGCCAGCAGCGGAGCGGCTGCTTATATCTTTATGTATTATTACTAAGCGAGAGAGAGTCTTATGCACATGTGTATATATGTTTGACATAAGCGGTCAGCGTGGGAACGCTGACTTAGCGTTACTGGCCTAACTCATAAGTGACCGATCATATTACGCGCTCACTTGAGTTGGTTTGTTTATTTGCATTTATTGCAACAATGTGTTGCTGCTATGTGCATGCTTACATATAAATGCTATGTACAGTATGCCTTTGCTATATGCTTACAGTACAGTATGCCTTCGCTATATCTATCCACATATGTGCATACTACACTGGGTCCATTTCTACGTCGCGGACCCCAGCCAGGACCTCCTCCCACTCCTCATCGTTCAACAACGCATCCTCAGCCTCTGCTCCGAGTTCCGCCGCGAAGATGGCGCCGATATCCGAGGAGTCGGGCAAAATGGCGTCCCTGGCACTACTCCGGTTGGGGCGAGTTGCCCGGCTATCCTCCGAGTCGTATGGGCTGTGGGACAATTTCGCTTCGTTCAGAGGGCGTCGGTGGTACATGCCAGAATGGCCGTCGCGTGTACCCAAATCACCTCAACAACCTCGGCAGTGTCCCACATCGGCGGACGGCGACGAAGCGGGTGCTCGTCTCGGAAGTGCTCAATGCTGCAGAATTTCTGTGAATAGAGGGCAATACTTTAGATTCTGAGACGCAGATGCTGTTGATTCAGAGACGGGCGAATTGAGTTCTGAGACGCAGGCAATGTTAAATACGTAGACGGGCGAATTTAGTTCTGAGACGCAGGTAGTATCGGGCGGAGACGGACGAAACTAGTAGGGGCGCTAAGGGTGAGCGTGGTCCCTGTTAGTTTTGGGTTCCAGCTGGTCGGGAGGATTCGGTTCCGAATGGAACTCCTTGAGGTCTGCCAGGTTGGCTACGCGACATCGTGTAGACCCCACTCGTTGTAGTCGTACAACGTTCGAGGAGATAAACTTCCGGACTTGATAAGGGCCTTCGTATTTTGGGGCGAGCCCCTCAGCTGCGTTGGACAGGACATGTTGTCGTACGAGGACAAGACTCTTGTAATGTGTTCAAGAATGAAATAAGTTCAAACAAGGACCGTTTAGAGTTGGAGCGTCTGCTCCGTTGTGTTACTTTATTGAGAATCATTCTTATATGTTAATGTTGGGTTCAGCTAACCCAAAACAAGCAATGCTTATATCTATGTGTTTTTATGTATGTATGTATAAGTATGTTGGTATATACATATGTATGCAGAAGGCATACATATGTTGTGTAGTGTTTGACCACTTGAGCTGCAAAAGTGCATGCTCAGCATTCCACGCGCCGCGATCGGCTTGTATATAAGCGATGGATCGTATTGCTTGTGCGCTGGAATGTTTATGTAATTATAAGCGGTCTTTTAATGTACTTTGGACATTTGTATATTTGTATATATTATGACAAAGCGTCACAATGTATAAACGGATTGTTATACAATTTGATTTATGATAATGGTAATTTTCTGGTTCACAATCTAGTTAGCAATTAAAGGTTTTTATGAAGTCAACTCCTATTATTCCATCACATGGTATTGCAAAATCTTTGGGAACTAAATGAAAATTATGTGGAATAATATATCTATCTGTCTGTAGCTCAATTTGGATTAAACCATTGGACGTGAAAATGCCATGTCCAATGCCTTGAATATTTATGGTTTATTCTTTCTCGATGTTATCAAAGAAATCTGAGTTTTCTTTAATTAGTGATATATCTGCTCCTGTATCGAGCAGAAATGTGAGAGTACTATTTGTAGAAGTGTTTTTAAATGTTACAAACATATTCAGACTAAGGTTTACTGTGTGTACTTTTTTATTTAATTTTGAGTACCTATGGGTGTCTGTCAGTTTTCCGAACTGCTTTGTGTGACACGTACATACGTTAGTGGTAATTGGCCCTTCCTCGGTAGCTTCCACGGCTACCTCTATTATTGTTTTGTTTCCCACTGAAGTACAGGACACTATTGGCGAGTCCCGTTGCTTCTGTGCAACTATTAACAAATTTCGATGTGACCTCGTCCATGGTGCTGAACGTGCCGTCTTCCATGATGTATTTTACCCTGTCTATTGAACAGTGTTGTGCTGTATTTGGCAGATATTTCCGAAGATAGTCCATCGTTGATATAGGCTCCTTCTAGGGCCTTTGTCAACTTCTCTACTTCTTGTACATATTGGTTGGCCGTTTTCTGTTTTTGTTGTAGATTAAGTAATTTTGCTGAAATTACTTCTACTGATTCTCCTTTTACTTTAAATGTAGTTTGTCAATAATGGCCGTAATTGTTGCTTTATTAGTTATTAACTTAATTGCATGGCCTTTTAATTTTGTCTTTATTAGACTAATAGCACTTGTTTCATGCGGACCTTTCATTGAATCAATCAGACTCAAACCGTCTATGAAACTCGTTTGGTTTTCTGCCTTTCCATCGAACTCAGGTACAATCGATAAGGCGAACTTGAGATATTCTACCTGTGACATAGCCATGTTTACCGTTTTCTCGATTACGGACTCTGATTCAGATTCGGATACCTCTGGTAAAATTATTACCGCTGGTATTGTAAGATCCTGTAGATCTTCTTCTTTTATTATATTTTCTGAATCATTTGCCACTTCGGAATCGCTTACAATGTCTATGTCTGTATTTATATCTCCTTCGACTACTGCTGGAGTGTTCAGTATCGAGGGTACTGTTATATCCAGTGAGTACTTTGTTTTAATGCTATTTAGATTTTTTTTTTAATCTATGTAAAAATCTTGATACATTTGACCAATGGTGAGCATTTAGTTTTTCTCTGTTGTCGTGTATCAACGATCGTGCTTGATTAAAACAGGCAACTAATATCGTTGCGTGTTTACTTATAGTCTCGCTCATAATGTTCCTATTTTGCGTTAAGCATTTATACGACTTGTCAAATTTCAATTTGATTTCAACTAACTCAGCATTCAGTATTTGCCATTTCATTTCATTTTACCTATGCTTTTAGAATCTTTGATATTGATTGTATCAAACAAAAGAACAAACATTGATGGGATAAGAATTTAATTAGTAATGTAAATTGAATTGAATTGCTTATAGATAGCTCGAATGCAAAAATATATATAATTTTTAGACCCAGTACTTTGAAAAAGTACAATGTGCGTAACAGGCAGAAGGAGGCGTGGCAGACCCCATAAAGTATATATATTCTTGATCAGCATCAACAGCCGAGTCGATATAGCCATGTCCGTCTGTCTGTCTGTCTGTCTGTCTGTCCGTCTGTCTGTCTGTCCCTTTTTGTGTCGCCTAGATCTCAGAGACTTTAAGAGCTAGAGACACCAAATTTGACATGTAGGTTCATCTATGTATATCTCCCATTGATCAAGTTTGTTTTAGATTTTTGCCACGCCCACCTCCGCCCCCGGAAATTGAAATACAAAATTTCGAATTACAAGAGCACCTTTAATGCTAGCGCCTATAAACTCTATAGTCCAAACCTGTCCAGAAAATTTCAATCCAATCGGATGATAAACGCGGAAGTTATTCAACTAACAATGTTACGGGCAAAAGGAAGAAGAAGAGACCCTAGCGACCCCTGTGTTAATTTTAGTGGCGCCATCTATTGAGTGGTAGGGAACATTGAAGAACAATCTTTAGTGAACGCTTTGCTCTCAAAAGTACTGGGTCTCCTACTGACGAGCTTGCTCCACTGTAGCTTACTGCATTTTTTTGTTATTATTTTAAGCAATCTTTGTTAATGTTTTATATTGTAAAAATGTTCTTAAATTTTATCCAGGTCATTTGCCTGGCTTTGATGGCGTTTCTTAATGCATTTATTGTGATCCTTGTACAATTTGTACAATAAATGCATCAGATTATTACAAATATTATTACTCTTAGTATTGTTATTACTTTTAAACCTGTATTTTAGACTTCGACTTTATTGATAAGATTTGCTGTCGAGTCTACATTTTTTAAATCTACAATGCCCATGTTGGCAAAGTTTTCGAATATTTCTGATGATTCACTTATTTTATTTGTCTCTATAGACATATATAATTTTTGCGATATGAAAAAACAATTACAATTTTTGCCTGCCTAATATTTTTCGAATGGCTTTGCGGTTCAAACGTCTTGCCGGTCTACTCAATTGTCGTCGGGCATTACAATAGTTTTACAATTTTATATATTATTAATAATATTAATATTAATGCTGTGCGCCCTTTTCGGCGCTGCCGGTCAGTTCACCCTTGATGTGTTCCAACGTTGGCACAAGCGGCGGTCTGCCTCTCGTTGCTAAGTGTTCGTTTTTGATGGCCGCTGACATGTGCCCGGGCAATGTGGGCTGTATAGGGGTCCCTCGCAGTCTGCTGGACCTTTTCGGAATCGGTTCTGGCTGGTTTTGGCTGTGTATATATGTTTGACATAAGCGGTCAGCGTGGGAATGCTGACTTAGCGTTCCTGGCCTAAATCATAAGTGGCCGATCATATTACGCGCTCACTAGAGTTGGTTTGTTTATTTGCATTTATTGCAACAATGTGTTGCTGCTATGTGCATGCTTACATTGAATGCTATGTACAGTATGCCTTTGCTATATGCTTACAGTACAGTATGCCTTCGCTATATCTATCCACATATGTGCATGAGTGTATAATATTGCATTGGCATTGCCTGTCATATCAGTACTACATTGTAAGTACTTAGTGATGGCTTCGTTCATTGTTGTAAAGTTTATTGCCTCCAAAATTATTTTAAGTTTTCCATGTTCACAATTTTTGACCATTGTGCTAATGGCTTCTTTGGTACTGAATTTATCAGCGTGTTCGGCCGTTAGGCCTTCGTCAATATACGAAGCTTCCAAAAGCTTACGTGAATTGTCAATTTCTGTTGTGAACTTTTCGGCAGTTTTCCCTTTTTGAATTGTTTTTGGCAATTTTGCCTTTACTACGTCAGATGTTTCACCAACTATAGTGTCTTGCAATTTTTTTATAATTGCATCAATTGTTGTTTTATTTTGTACTTTGTACAGCGTAGATCCTATTATTTTTGATTTTATAACCTCAACAGCTATCTCTTCGAATGTGCCCTTTGTTAAGTTTATTAACCTTAAGGCCGTTACAAATCTTTGAAGATGGATCTTTTGTCCATTGAATTCTGGAATGGCGTTTGAAATGTCTTTTATGTATGCCCTTTGGACAACTGGGTCTGCCATTGTGTTTTCTTTTGTGTCTATTACACTTATATCTGACTCTATTTCTTCTTCTTCTTCTTCTTCTTCTTCTAGATCTTCTTCTTCTTCTTCAACTTTTCAACTTCAATTTCTTTAATCTTGTCCATATTAAAATTATATTTATTTTCATATTTTTTTTTCAGAATAATAAATTTATTTCTCTTATTTACATTTTATAAGTGTGGGTATTAGTTCTAGGTTATTACTATTTGACTCTACTTTATTAATGACATTAGCAGTGGAGTCCACTGACTTAACGTCTACTATTGCCATTTTGGGCGTATATATTTTTTTTAAATTGTATTGATAACTATTTGTTGTATCTTCATTAAATTTTGATATTGCATTACTTTGCATTTACGTTAACAAGTTTTTCTACCTATTGTTTTGTATAGCTTTACTGGCTATACTTCTAATTGAGCGGGGATGGTTCCGCACAATTTTACGATTTTAAGTGTAATTTTTATTTTAATATACAAGAATGGATTGACCCTCGATGATGCATCAGCTGGGCGTCACCGGATGTGGTACGCTGATGCTCCTTCGTTGGCGCAAGCGGCGGTATGCCTCTCGCACTTGTTGATATTGGCTGCTGTTTTTTCTTTTCGTGTTCCCTCGTTGGCGCAAGCGGCGGTATGCCTCTCGCACTTGTTGACGGCTGCTGCTGTCCTAAGCCTATGAGCTCAGGCGGGGCCGGTCATCGCACAGGTCGTTGTATGTGAGCAAGTTCCTTTGCAGAATATGCTGTAGAATGATCCACGGCAGTCTCCTGGGCATTCGCCAGGTCTTCTTGGAAGTGGCTTGGGGGATGGAGGCTTTGTTATTTTGCGATCATTAATCACTTGAATATATGAGGAGTGAGATA